>JAJIZL010021110.1:381165-412216 GCA_023969395.1 Amblyomma maculatum | reverse complement strand
ATATATAAATAATCTTTTATCAGCCTCTCCCGTCTGTAGCGTACATCTGTACACTGAGGGTATTTTCCATGAATAAATAAATATATAATTTGTATGAACCGCAACAGCGGTTGGCCTAGCACGGTATCGAGGGATCGCAGGGGGAGTACCCGGAGGGTAAGTGCGCGGGCAGTGGCTTTTGTCGCTTCGTTACCTGGTAGTCCTATTGGGCCGGCGCCCACAGGAGGCGCCTAGGTTAGGGTTCAACGCCGCGAACAGCATTGTAAAGCAAGCGGTGGGCCAGTGTGTCCACCTCACCGCCAGATAACTTTCAAAGGCGAACTTCGAGTCGGTGCTGACCGTTCGGCATTGGGGTCAGAAACCGCCAGGGCAACCGCGACTTGAACGGCCCGAGGAGCACACCCCACTCTGAAAGAGAGCCCGTTGACTTGTGCCTTGTGGTGGGCTACCTCCGCCGTGTAGTGGCCCGAATGGGTCACACCACCCGCATTGATGTAGTATACCCGTGTTTTGGAGCCGTGTTTAAAGTGCAGCGCATGCGCTCGACCTAAGCGGCGGCCTTTGTGGAGGTCTGAATTTATACTGCGTTGGGCAGAATCCGCCCTCATGTTGTGTCGCCAACACTCGGGGATACGGCTAGTTTCGTCTTTCGGAACATAAGGTGGAGCAATTTTGAGGCGCAGGAGCAGACGTTGTCCTGACCAGGTCAACAGCTGGCTAGCGGTACGGGCCTCCCGGAACGCCCGGAAGGTGCAAATCGCCTCCAGACCGAGAACGATCCGTGGAAGTTGTGATTGGAAGGTCCAATGCCCGCTTCACCACTTTCCTAGCGGTGACGTCGAGTTGTGGCACATTGGCTGCACTGAGGTGTAGGTACGGGGTAATATAAGATGCGGCTGGTAACGTGACTTGCGCGAGACGGAGCTCGTCGCGTCTCCGGAAACCCCCGCGCCGGTCCGATACCCGCCGCAGCATGTGGCCCACCATGTACCCAGTGCGCATATGTTTAGCGATTGTCGTGTCTGCTTTGAGTGAACGGTGAGTATGGAGAGCCAAGACTCGATCGGGCCTCATCCACCTCGCGCACAGGCCTCTCACGCAAGGAGATATTTATTGAGGTGGGATCGGTCTCGGCAGCAAGAATGTGTAGGAGCTGTGATTTGGTGGGGCGCAGATCAGTCCGCAGGCGTTAGGATATGTCTCGATTATAGTGGCTACTTGCTGGAGGCTCTCCTTCATTACGCCGATTGATCCAGTGTTGTTCCTGAGGGAGATGCCATCGGCGGAAATTTTATGGTGCACTTCCTTCACCTGCTGCAGCAGTTTGGGGATGTCCATCATGGCTATGGTGAAAAACAAGGGTGTAAACACAGAACCCTGGGGTGTACCTTTGGTTCAGAAGAGCGTTTTGTCGGGCTAGTTGGTTCAGCATAGTATATAATAAAAATGCGCAAACAACGTAGACAGGAAACAAGAAGAAACACATACAACAGTTCACGAGCGTACGTGCGCTCGTGAACTGTTGTGTGTTTCTTCCTGTGTCCTGTCTAAGTTGTTGCGCATTTCTCTTATATACCTCTGGTTCCTCTTTGGTAAGGACCACACTCCAGATCATTGATCCGGAGGAGGGCCCGCCGCTGGGAACGGAAGTTCCAGGTGATGACAAACGCCCTTGGACCGCCGTTGGTGCGGCTGAGGTTACAGAGGATAGAGCAGTGTTTTACATTGACGAACGTCCCCCGCGCTCAGGACATCTTACTTCAACTTCAAGAAGGTGTCATCCTCGCCAAACGTGGAGACAGGGCCATCAATGCGCTTCATCGTGCCCAACGACAGCTGCTCCAACTGCGCCGCGAGAGAAAATATTTACCATCTAGTCTTTGACTTTCGTGGCGCGAGTCGTGTGGCGCCTCTGAAGCGTATGTTTTCTGTACACTACGGACCAGCCGTCCGTCGCCCACACGGAGTGCTTGCGTGCCTGGATGCGTGTTGTGTCATGATTATTTTATGGCGTCGCCGGAAACACACAGGCAAGATTCCGCCTCCTGTTCTGGAAGTATCCGTTCGAGTGTGTTGAAACAGACGGGGAGGCACAGTTCCAGCAGCGTTGGCATACGCGATTGTTTAATATTCGTGCGAATGGGCTCCCATTGCCGGCATTTTCAAATATCGCGTGCTGTTTGTTATAATGACGGGTAATTGGTGAAGACAGTGAACAACTCTCTTGTTTTTTTCCCCTGATGTTTTAGTGATGTTGAAGGGTTAACACATCCATGTGTACTTCTCGACTTGCCACCAATGTAGTTATCGATGTGCGTTACAGGCCTTCAACTTGTATTGAATTGTATATTATAGTGTTGGACAATGTATGTATCTACATGTATTCTATGTTTTGGAGTTATAATAAACTTCTTTGTGTTTCTTGTTTGACAGGGCTTCGGCTCACCATATTTTGTAAAACATTGGTTACATTTAGCTTGGACACCCTTTATATAAGTATTTATAAGAGTGCAAAACGCTTCATCGTTCTGAACACCTCAGAAGATTGTAGTGCTAATTAACTATATATAAAGAATATTACCTAAGGATTATTCACTTTTATGACAGAGCGCCGAACAGTTAAGTAAAGCATTAGACATCCTTGTCAGATTTAAGTATATAGCGGGGTGAAAGAAAAAGAAAACACTACGGATGAAGCGACTTGGACTTTTTCATCACGTATACATACCTCCAACTCGTCGACGTATTTTCTTACGGCAGTCCATTCTTTCTTTCTCTGGAAAGTGAATGGTAGATAGAAACTTTAGAAGAGAAAAAAAATGTGCAGCTAATTGGTATTTATAATAGTATAAAAACAGTATTGGAACACCAAACTAAGTTCAATTGCGACACTGATTGCAGTTGGCGACTAATATTAATAGTAATTTTGCATCTATATGCGATTATTCCCAAGTAGCACAAAGTGGGCTATGACGTAGGGGCCCGCGTTGGGCCCGTGAGGGCAGCCCATACGGGCCCCATGCGGGATTTGCAACACGTACCCAGAGGGGCCCCGCGTCGACTGCCCAATTCTGCCGCTATCGGTCCCAATCTGTATCCGTGTGGGCAGCCCAAATAGGGTTGCCCGCATTCAGCCCAGGTAGACGAATGTGGGCAGCACACCAGAATCAATTATGGGTCCCACATTTGTGCAGGAAATGCCATCCCATTGATCAAGGTTTTAATTTTTAAGTCGATTAATCCCTTCAATACCTGAATTATACAGGCGCGGGATTTGCGAAAGCCAGTCCGTTTCGGGCTGACCCACGTGCTTCCCTTATGGGTTGAATCTGGCATTTTCGGGGCTGCCCAAATTCCAATAATCATCAATTGCGAAACATTAGGCGCTATTTTTTTGCTTGTATGCGACACTCATTAACATGAGAGAAATTTATTCCCAACACTACAATAATGTGGGCTGGCCCACATCAACCCCAACATGTTGGTCTGAATATTTATTTCGGTGGTGCGTGTAGAGTAGTAATGCCGCAGGAAACATTTGGAGGTCGTTCAGTGCATACTCGTAAAGCGGAAGAGTTACTGTTGCATATTTTCTGTCGACACTGCATAATTAACGTAGTTGTTAGAGTAAAAAAAAATAGTCTTTATTCATAGCAGAGATATGCTTAGGACAGTTATGTGAATCCTCCAGAAGAGGCAATTAGTAGCCGGTATAACATGATTTACACAAATAAAATGGTGCCTTAAACATAGGATGTAGACGTTTTAGAGCGGTAAGCCCGCCTACGGCCAATTTGGGGCCCACTGCGGCATTTCATGGGCCGCCCCAATTGGGCTGATCTTGATTTTACCGCATCGACTACGAATATATGTTGAATTTTCCTGCAAGTACCCCAAGAAATACCCGTGTGGGCAGCGTGGCGGTGTGGTCGCTTTTCAGCCCGGCCACAAACCATGCGGGACCTATTCGGTTTTTGCGTCGGCAGCCCCAATCAGACTAGCCCGTCTTCTATTTGCTTTAGGCCCACATTTGCATCACATCTGCCCTAAATTGCCCCGCAAGAGACCGATGCGGCCAGAAGTAGGAAGGAGCAATTGCCTGCCCCGCTACCGCCCACGCGGAAATTATCTAGGTTTTTGGTGGGTAACCCTATTTGGGGCAGCCCAGGAATTTTCTGCATGAATTCCAGATTTTCGTCTGACCTTCCCTCAAGTATCCCTCAAGGGTCCCATGTAGGCAATGTGCGGGCATACTCGTATTTAGCCCCGCCGCGGCCCATGCGGGACCTATTCGGCTTTTGAGTGGGCAGCCCCAATTAGATCAGCCCATGCGTTTCCTACACAAAGCCCAAATTTCATTTGCATCGGCCCTAAAATTTCCCAAGCGGGACCCTTGAGGGCCAGATGTGGGAATATGTACTCAGTTAGCCCTTTCCACGCCTATATAATGCCCAAATGGAAAAAGCAGGGGCAAACCCAATTTGGGCTTGCCCGCTTGATCCCTAAAGCGGGCCCTCGTGGGCGTTATTGTGGTTGCCCAAGCCCAACTTGCCCATACGGGCCCCCGGCGGGCCATGTAATGTGTGCTACTTGGGTTGTTATATGTGAAGGTGATGTTGTCCCTGCAAAAAGACATATTCTTCATAACTCTACACAACTCGAAACGTTCATTTTTCGCAATCATCTGTGCACGTTTATCGTAGGTTCTGTGTCTCACAAAATGTAGAAGCATTGCAAAACTACCAACAGTGTGTAACATTCCCACCCCAGTCTTTCTATTGCAATGCGAAATATTGTAACATGTAACTTGCTTATGATTGTGGGTGAGCACTCACAGGCCATTACAGATTAAAACCAAACATTCTAGTTGGCGGATGTAAATTTTCGATTTACTCGTCTGAGCTTATTTGATTTCATGCCAATATCTTGTGAATTGCTGCAACATACACATGTATAATTAAAGCTATGGAAATCTTGCGCTCATTCAAAACAGACAATAAGGAAAGAGTTTAAGAGATCGACTGCGTCATGGGGAATTCTGTTTTCCTCTAACCTTGCATCACTGGATCAGATACAAACGTGTGAACCTAATGAGGGAACGTTGAGCCTTGTAGCTACACTGACTCATTCGTGAAACCGGTCACTATTGAAATTTCAATGCTGTTGAGCAAAACATTAAGTAAATCACTTCTTCCCCTTGTGGCGAAAAGCCACTTCCCAATACATCTGTTCCACGCCAACCTATTTTAAGCTGCCGTCCTGTATTGCTATGACCTCTGCAGCGTTTATGTCTCTTCCGAATTCTTTTTTTTAACTGGGTATTAGAGAGCTTCATTTGACCCCAGTCCATTATTCATGTCTGCCGACTGCTTTGATATATACAATATTTATAAAACGCGAAAGATTTTTCCTATCTTTTCCGCCTCTTATCCATCTTATCTTAGTCTTACGAGGGTTTGAATTGCCCGATCCACGGTTTTTATTGTTCAAGCCCTTTAGCTTGAGTCCAGTTTATTACTCATATATTAGTGTCGACACAATGAACTGACGTAAAAGATAAGACAAAATTGCCGAATTGAGAAAGTACCTTACATCCTTGATAGCGCATTAACTGTAAGATCCGGTAGCTTGAAAACGTTGTTACGCCGAAGTTGTCGCGGATACGGTCGACGAGCCCCCTGGTTTACCGACTATTCTGTTCGATAGCACAATGTGGGTCTCCGCACAGTCCTGAGCTCCCGATGAATGCACCGCTTGGTAAAGGCGGACTAAGGTTTAACTGTCCATCATTAGTTAAAGCAAAAGATAAGTTAACATGCAAAGGGCAACTGATAGTTTCAAGTCACGGATTGTCTGTTCTGCAATAGCGGGATCGAAATAGCTTGGCTGGGCAGCCAAACAACAATTTATTAAACACTGATGCAGTCCACATAGATTTCTGGGGTTTTCTGAAGCTCATCTTGTTGATTAGCTAGTTTTGGTTTCACCCGATTTAGATTTACCCCCTGTCAGCTCAAGCACTGAAGGCAGAATATATTCCTACCAATCTTGTTCCTGCAAAAAGGAAAGGTGTTTGTAGATGACCAGGTAACTTCAATTGCACAATGATCCGGAGTACTGCAGCAATTCTAAGCCGTGTTGTGTAGTATGCTCTCACGGATAGAGGGAAGATAGACAGTTAGGCGGCATAAAAACAGCTAGACATAGACATGTATAGATGAATTGTTAGCAACATATGTATGTATGTATGTATATATATATATATATATATATATATATATATATATATATATATAGAGAGAGAGAGAGACAGAGAGAGAGAGTACAGAGATAGAGATGAACGCAGACAGATGGAAAGACGCACACAAAGGTGGATGATTGAATGCTGGATTAGTAGATGTTTGTTGAGTGGTTTAGTGGACTGATCGATGAATGATTAGATAGAGAGCCAGGATGGACAGATAGAGAAACTGTTATATTAGAGGAGGGAGAGAAGGATGTTATCCGCACACTTAATAAAAGATTCTGATCACCAAGAGGTCAAATTAGCAGTTGACTTAGATGGCTGACAGAATGAGCATGCAGTTGTAACTGAGATTGGGTGGCTCATGAGCGCGGTAAAGTAGACTAGGGTGAAGTAGCAGCGAGGGAACAGTTGCACTTACCGAAACAAAAATGAAAGCAGTTTGGTAGCAATCAGCATAGACGGAAAGCTATTTGGGAAAAAATAAGCATCGAATTTGTAATGTGCTTACGCGCCGCAATATGTGGTGATACAAAGATATTTCCTTTTCAAATACACACGGCACATGCATGGAATCAAAATACGTCAAAATGCTGTAATGACAAATAATTCAGGCAATTCCAGGTCACCACGGGAAGGCTGTCAAATTTCCCTTAGACTCGAAGGTCCATTCGATCTTGCAGCAAAGCCTTGCATATTTTGTGGACTGTTTGAAAATGCAGGAAGCAGTAATTGTTTGCGAAGCTGTTAACTGGAGCTAGATAACGACTCGCTGCTGCCTGCGGCTGTAATCCATCGTACCAGTTATATCCATGGGTCACATAGAAACAATGTTCTAAATTTAATCCCCATTCAATATGGAAATAATAAACGTGGGTAACTGAATAAATTTAAATCCGAAAGTTTTTTCTGCGAAAATACCCGTAAAATTTAGCTTTAAAATTTGAAAGTATTAGTGGAGTTCATGTAAGTTGAACGAAATGCATGAGTTTTCTTAACATACACGTCGAGAGCTTCACACAGTGGGTAGCAGTAAAATTATATACTACTCAACCGCGTTCGTACTATGCACCTCAAATATATTGCGAAAATTATTACCATAAATATAACCATTTTAAAGGATTCGTGTTACTTCATAATCGTATCATAGAGCGTGATTCGGGTTCTTTTTTGTTCGCCTACTTTCGATAGAGCTAAGCAAACGTAATGTTACAAAAAATATCACCAAAGGCCCCTGCAACTGCCACCAAATGTAATAATTTGGTTTGCCTTTTCACGCGACGCAAGCGTTATAAACGTGCAGCTTGACATAACTAAAGGTGGCTAAAGCCGAACGAAGTTGGGCAATGTGGCATGCATTTTACGGTCATGCGCAAGTACCGGGGTTTTCATCAATAGTTATTTACAGTGTTCGCTGAAGCTATGAAAATCTTAACAGAAAAACAAACTCCTCCAGTATACTCATTCCTCGTTGTGTGTCGTTATGTCTCTTTTTGCCCTCTCTCAATATGCCAGTGCACTGTAAAGTTTTTAAAATTCGAAAAAGCGCTCCTTACGGTTGCTCGCGGACCTTATTTGCATTTATTTGTGCGCCACATTAGGAAATGACTTGCTTAATCGACGCTACGTTTTAGGTTCAGTTTATGAAATAAAATAGGTTGAGCAGAGTTTAATAGTAAATACACCACCAAATAGTAGACAAGCCCTTGCATTTCGCTCCTTTCACTACCACAGCATAAGCTCCAACTTTTACCTTGCCTGCTTTTCATTGAAACATGCCTAAAACTCCTCTCGACGCTTTGCTCAGCACTGGTGTAAAGGGTAAATATAAGGGCTGAAGTGTCCGCAAGATACTGCGAATTGGCGATTCTGCTTCTATCAGTTCAACCTGAATGGAAGAGGTTATCGGCAGAAATTAGAAATAACAATGATCGGAAACCCTAGAACGTACCGCATTGGCGTACTTGCAAAATGTCATTGGATATCTGTAGTGGTCGTTAAGGCAATTCAATAGTTTGTAGGTAAACGCTGGGTACTTGAACTGCAAGAGAACCCAAACATGGGTAAGATATGTAAAACAACCAGCCCTTTCAATAGTACAGGTTTTTTTATTTTTGATCGCTAGAGGTTCTTCCTGCCCTAAAACTAACATGAACTCTACTGAGTAAACATATTTTGCCTAAAAAATCTATTACTATTTTTCTAAGTGCGATGTCTGAGGAAGAGTTGGTGCAGTTGTCTTTTTCCTCGTGGCATATAGGTTAATATCCTGGAAACCAAGTGCTAATAATCACCTTGCAGTGCCGAGTAAGCTCATGTTCAGGACCCCAGGACCCATGTATCAATGTTGAGCCCTTTACTTAGCCTTTTTTACAGATGTATTCGGAAGCGGATAATAATTAACTCCATTTACATTATTGCTACGTGGCAGTAGAGGTACACATCACGTAGACGACAGGCACAACGCGACACGAGCACAAGGCGCACCGGACGTCAAAATACAGACCGCTGCTAAGGATTTGGGCCCCGAGCACGCGCCAAGCGCACACACACTTCTTCTGCCTTATCTTCGATGAGTCAACCCGTAGCAGCAGAAGCACCGTCGTGGTGCTGCTTATAGGGAGTGTCAGAGCAAGGTAGATCGTAGGCGTTAAGGCGCGAGACGTTGACAATATCGGAGGGCAGAGGACGGGAAGTGCACTCGGTTAAGGCAGGCTCAATCTAGTAGATGACGGCGGTGACAAGGGGCGGCACACGATACGGGCTCACATAGCGAGAAAGAAGCTTTTCCTGGAGCCCAATACGGCGAGAAGGCACGGAGAGCAACACAAGGGACCCAGTTAAGCAGGAGCTGTCGGTGTAATGGCTATTGTATTGCTCTTGCAGAGAAGCTTGGGAGGTTTCAAGCGGGAACGGGTGACTTGGCGAGCATGGTCGGCATGAAAAGAGGGCTTCACGGGCGTGCGCAGAAGGGGGGGACCAGATGTTCGAAACAATGCGTCAAGCTGCAGTTGAGGGTAACGGCCGTACAAAAGGAAAAATGGAGAGTATCCGGAAGGGTCGTAACGGGATGAGCTATATGCCAATGTAACGTATGGGAGGGCGACGTTCCAGTCATGGTGATCAGACGAGACGTACATGGCCAGCATATCAGTAAGAGTGCGATTGAGTTGCTGAGTCAGACCCTTAGTTTGTAGGTGGTAAGCGGTCGTCAACTTGTGCTAGTTGAGCACTCGTAAAAAATATCGCCCGCTGGTACCGAAAGGAAAGTACGGCCATGGTCAGTGAGTAGTTGGCGGGTAGCTCCATGATGAAGAATGAGGTCGAAAAGAAGAAAGTCGGCAACAATAGCGGCAATACTCCTGGGGAGCGCGCGTGTTATTACGTACTAGGTGGCGTAATGTGTGGCTAATGCAACCCATCTATTGGCCGAAGAGGACTTAGGGACACGGCCGAGAAGGTCCAGGCTGACACAACAGATCGGCTCTGGAGGGAAGTCGATGGGTTGAAGAAAGCCAGTGAGGGCAGATGCAGGCGCTTGCGATGGTTGTCACAATCACCACCGTGCGGTAGAGGGCCGGACAGAACAACGACCACGGACCCACTCGTAAGTGCGAGTAACGACTAGATGGTCAGCAGGCGGCTGATCAAGTACTTCATGAAAAACGACTATTCGTAAGTGCTTGGGGACGACTAGGGGGAGGTAAGGGCAAGTAGGCTGAAGATTCCAGTGGTATAATATGCCATCAACAAGAGCACAGCGGTTTATTTATTTATTTATTTCAAGATACTGCAGACCAGTATTCCGGTCCTAGCAGGAGTGGCATACATATATACAGCGCACAAGAAACGCAATAAATCACACGAAGCACCCACAAAACTAACAAACAGAGGCAATGTAATGACATGAAATGTGTTGACCAACAGCCGGAGAGACAAAAAAAAAGGAAAACATGAAAAACCTTTGTGCGACATCAAAGTAACAATACAACAATACAATACAATCAAAGTCAACCAAACAGATGTTGCTGTAGAGCCTGGTCAAAGTCTGGAGACTGAATTAAGCTTTCTGGGAGAGTGTTCCATTCAGAAATTGTCCTTGGATAAAAACTATGCAGAAAGGATTTAGATTTAGAGTTCAGGGAAGGATGAGTTTTGGAGGACATTAGGCGGTCTTATTACCGATAGAGAGAAGTTCTCATCCCGACACTGTTCTTCAGCAACAGTTGCCAACGGTGATAGAAATAATAGGTTAATGACGCGTACACTCGTGGAAGGATCACTCTGGGTAACAGGGTAACGAGAGAGGCAGTCGGCATCTTTGTGCAATCCGCCGGCATGTAGGTCACAGTGCAGTCAAATTCTTAAAGTCGTAGCGCTAAACTCCCGAGACGCCCAAGATGATTCGAGAAGAAAGCCAGCATAGGGCATGGTGATCTGTGACAACAGTGAATGGCCTGCCAGATATGTAAGGTCGAAATGTTTCAAAAGCCCAGATGAGAGCTAGGCACTCTCGTTCGGTATTGGAGTAATTCTTTTCTGAAGGAAATTGGAGGCGACTAGCATAGGCAATTACACGATGAGTTCCGCATTCGCGTTGGCAAAAGGTGGCCTCAATGCCACGGTCATTGGCATCCGTACGTACTTCTGTAAGGGCTGACATATCAAATTATGCCACGTCCGGTTCATTGGTAAACTTTTTTTATAATCGTGCAGTACAGGTGCGCAATAAACCAGGACACAAGGAACACATAGAAACAGGACACATAGAACAGGATGTGTTCCTTGTGTCCTGGTTTACTGTGTACCTGTTCTGCACGATGTTTCCCCGACTCGCCCACACAAAGGTATTAATTTTCTTATAAGCTGGGCAAAGGCTTGTACTTGGAACGACCCTCAGAAAAAAATTCTTACATCTTCTCTAAGACCTGTCAGCGGCTGAACGCTTTCAGCAAAATCTTGAAATAACCTAGGAAAGTAGGAACAAAGACCCAAAATACTTCGGATGTCATTGATTGATCAGGACACCGAGATGTCCTTTAGTGCTAAGATCTTGTCTGGATAGGGACAAACTTCCGTATCATAGACGACATGACCTAATATATTGAGCTGTTCACGGGTTAAACGGTATTTTGAAGAGTTGAGCTCCAGTTCGGCATGGCGGAAGGGTAAAAGAACTTGAGTAAATGTGTCATGTGAGAAACAAAGGTGGGTGAAAACGCGATTACATCGTCTCAACAGCACAGGCAAGTGGGCGATTCAATTCTATCATGTGTTCGAAAGCATCTGGGTCATTAGATAAGCCGAAAGAGATAACCTTAAACTAATATAGAACATTCGGAGTGACAAACGCAGTCTTATCCCGGTCCTGGTATTCCACAGCAATTTGCAAACAGCCAGATTGTAGGTCAGTAGAGAAGAATTTCTCTCCGTAGAGCTAATCCAAGGCACCGACGATTCGTGGAAGCGGATAGACACCTTTTTATTGATCTTATTCAGGTGACGGTAACCCATACATTAGTGCCACAAGCCATATTTCTTCTTTACTACGGCGACGGGCGAAGCCCAGAGACAGTGATAGGGCTCGACAATATACTTTAGCAATTTGCCACTTCCGCCTTGATTACCTGTCGTTCTCTATGGGAGACCTGGTATGGTCGGCGGCGGATAGGCGGAGTCGCCGGTGTCGATGCAGTGCGTGACAGTAAGATGTTGGTCGAGGGCTCTGGTATGGATGTGGAAGATGTCAAAATAAGACTCTATGAGCGCGCTGCTCTCAAGATTGGGCAGGCAACAAGTCGGAGGGCATCATTGCTGCGATAGCGTCAGTCGGATTAGGCTCAAAAGTCATTGTCTGCAGAAGGTGAGTCATGGTCAGTGTCTAATTGGGCACCTTGGCAGGAGCCAAAGGGTGAAAACGTCACCTAGCATTGCCAAATGGAAGCACCTGGCCCGAACAGTGGAAATTGATCAACGGCAGTGACACAGTGTTCCCTTTGATGGTAGCGACGGCAAGGGGGACTGAAACATTGCTTCACAGCAAAAAATCGGAAGTAGGTGAAAGTAAGTAGTCATCATCGGTGACAGATGAGGCAGGACCCAAGGTAAGGAATGAGCCGGCCAGTGAGGGCAGAGATTTTTGTTTGAGCTAATACAGTCGGGGAGAAGAATGCAAGAATTGCGGTTTGATGATCGGGAGATCAAAGTGCTTGCGAAATTGTTGGCCAAATTCTTACTGGTCGCTATCGTAGCGGCGGAAAACGGTGGGGCATATCTGTACGGTAGTAAAATTAAAACTTGAAGCGAGGAATGGGAGACCATAGACAGCGGCAACGTCAGGAAATGTTGCTGATGCAGGAACATTTGAAACATATAGGGCGATTATCATGTGTCCGCCATTCTGCCGGTTTTCGGTAGCGGCGAAAGTACGGAGCCCGGGACGCAAAACATTCGTGCTGGGTGGCCGGACTCTAGGGTTTCCGCTGGAACAGACCGCAGGCTTTCAGTCCAAGTTTGAAAGTTCCAGTCGCACGACGCCCTGAATAAGGAAGGATTCGGGCAAAGGGTGGCCGGGGACGGTGGATTGGATTGGTGCGGGTGCACAGCACTCCATTACGCGGATAACGGTCCGGGTGGCGGTGTCAGTGATGCTAGGAGCCGAAGCGGAAGGTGCGCTAGTCGGTGGCTGCTGCATGACACCCAAAGCTGCGGTCGCCGTCTGGGGAAGCCTTAGAAACAGTGGAAATATGCCGTGGCTGTTCACTTGCTCAAAGAGACGGCACTCTGATGAGGGCATCTACAGTGTCAGAGCTCTTGCAGAGTAGGAAATGGAAATCATCGTCCGCAATACCTTTTCAGATGTTTCCCACCTTTGTAGATTTTGTCATGGCGATGTGTACCTCGTGACATAAGGCTAGCACGTCTTGTATGCAGGTGACCTAGCTTTCTCTGGGAGACTGCACATGCTATTCAAGGTGTTTTCTGTCTGCGAGCTTCAAAACTTGTGCTGGTCTGAAGAGAGCGCGAAGCTTTTCATTGAAGATCTCTCAACTTTAGTCGTCCTCATGGGTTTCGATCCATTGTCTCGCTGTGCCAGACAAATAGCAATTACATTCGCCAGCATGACGGTGGCGTCAAACCTGTTGTGGATGCTCCATCCATGCAATGGTATCCATCAATGGTGCTCCATGCAATGGTATCCATCCGGAAGTTGATGCAGGCGCAATCACTGTTCCTGAAGCTCTGGGGTTTAGAGATAACAGTGGCCGGGTGAATAAACCGGCGGTGGAAACTAGCAAAAAACGGCTGGAAGATTGGTGGCTTAAAAGCAGAGAAGTGACATAATGTTAGTAATGTAGGAGCAAAATTTAATAAATAGAATGATGGTTTAGTTAACCATTCTAAATCAATAATTAAGATATATGGAGAAAAATGAGCATGATAGCTACTGCTACCACCCCGTTTCAAAGGGGACGCTCCTATATTCCATCCATCCATCCGTGCTGACATGTTTGTACACCGAGATCCATTTGTCACGTTATCCCCCGAGGCACCGGAAACGATGTCGGGATCACGAGGGTGAGCCATCAACAAGAATGGAGGAACAGTGGGGCTTCAGGAGTCCCCTGGTTGAGTGATGGTATAGTGGTGGTGGAAAGAATGTATTAAAAAGGGAGGTTGCTTGGCAGTGCTGGTGTAGTGGCCGCTGCGAAGCTCCGTGGTGCAATAACCTAGGACGCGGAGGATAGGAAAATCCGTACCTCCACCTAGATGTTACGTGGTCGCACACACCACGTAGAAGACTAATACAACGCGACACGAGGACAGGGCGCACCGGGCATCAAAACAGACCGCTTCTAAGGCTTTGGGCATTGAGCACGCCCCAAGTGCACGCACATTTCGTCTGCCTCATCCTCGGCGAGTCAACTCGTAGCAATATCTTGCAGTAACATTTAATTAACAGCCTCGTCTGCACGCTCTTGATGCTCCCAGGAAAACGTGGGATTTGTAATATGTAAGACAGCAGTTGCATATATATATAAACGTGAAGGAGCTGACACAAGTTTTCTTTTATTCGATGTTTCAGCGTGGGTCCGCCTTTGTCAAGAAGTGTAGAAAGAAGCAGTCGATCCTTATTAATTATATGCATGCAAAAACCAATAACACGTGACCAGCACTATCGACTAATTAGGATCAAAATATGAAGGTAATATTGGTTTTGTGGGGTTCAACGTCCCAAAGCAACTCAGGCTATGAGAGACGCCGTAGTGGAGGACTCCGGAAATTTCGACCACCTGAAGTTCTTTAACGTGCATGAAGGTAATATTACAGACGCGTGATGTAGTGGTAGTGCCGTGAGCGTAAACAAATTATAGACCAACACATGTTGCGCTTATGTCATGTATCGTAAGCGCTTGTGAAGAAAACGCAAGATATGTCACTTAAAACTTTGTTGGTCCCATTCGTCGCAGAAAGAAAAATATCACATGATTAGAATGGAAAAAATACGCGTCACAATTAATCCTGAAACATGCGGGGGGTCATTCATCCACTGTACGATTAGTGTGCTTTGTCGACCACTGCGGCAGATAAAACCTGATTATAATTTGACAGTGAAAGATAACTGATTTAGCATGGTAGATAGAAAAACGTTTAACCAGTCATCCAAATCACGGCATCGTGAAGACCTTGGTTGCGTGCGCAATGCGTTGGAGACAAACAGAAGAAGTTAAAATGATTAAGCAGTTAAAGGTAATTTTTAGTATCAGTGTAGATAACGTAAAAAAATTTGTGAAAGGCTATTGGATAAGATGCAATGACCAGTCCATGTTAGGGCCTAAAGCAATATGCTGGAGTGAAGCTGGCAAACGGGGAAAATTGTGGTAGACATGAAGATAAGATCAGTGCATGTAAAGCATGACATCTCGTGAGGGAATGTGGGCTGTGGTCGTAAGAAAGCAGGTAAGATTGCTAAAGGGAGTCAGTGTCGAATAAACATTATATCCCGTAATAACCTGTCATAGGTGTTATTATTATGTTCAATTACTGCGACGAAATACAAGTTAGCTTGCCAATGTTTTTATTCCCTCCACAATAAACCATGCTAGCCCAGTGTATTAGAAATGATTCGTGAACTCCGCATTTACGGTGGGTCTGAAGCCTGATTTCAGTAAAGTTACTTGCATTTTCTCAAAGGAGTGCTTGATAATGTTTACATGCTTAGAGATAGGAAGGTTGGGCAATGTGTTGCAACGAGCTTTATGATTATTAAAGCTGTATCTGAATGGTGGTTCGCTTTGTCCAATGCATTGTATTTTGCAGATAGAACATACAATTATATATATCATGTTAGTATCGCATGAGTAGTTGCCCGGACTTTCACTTGAAAATTTTATGCTGTGCTGAAAGCTTTCACCTATGTAGTCATCATCATCATCATCAGCCTGACTATACTCACTGCAAGGCGAAAACCTCTCCCATATTTTTGCACTTAACCCGGCTCTGTGCTAGCTGCATCCACTTGACCCCTGCGAACCTCTTAACCTCATGCGCCCACCTAACTTTCTGTCGCCCCCTGCTCCGCTTTCCTTCCCTTGGAATCCAGTTTGTTTCCCTAAGCGGCCTTCGGTTTTCCTATGTAGTCATTTGTACACAAACCTTGCATTGTGACATGTTGTAAGGCTGTCAGCCGATTGGCACCGTGGTGCCAGTTTTAGAAGAAAGTAAAATATTACTCAGATTTCTTTCTTCTTTGAGAATAGTATGAGAATAGCATGATGTTTGTTCAAAATACCTGCAATGCTGAGGGACGAAGCTGAGTGAGTTAGCACAAGATTGATTTGTGATTAGCCTGATTGCTTTTCCGCTTTGAGGAGAGCCTCGCGATCAAGAAGGCTTGCTCGTTTTTTTGCATAATTTATTAGGCGCGCTGGGTATTTATTTTTAATTAGGATACTACGAAGTTGGGCACAGTTAAATTCAATCATCAAAACAAATTAATTTTAAGCGATTGGCTTATACATATGGTATGCTAGTCTTCCAATGTTTAAGATGGCTGGTCGATAGTAACTTGTCACGTGCTCTCGAATTGTGCATGTATATAGGAAATGAGGACCGACTTCTTCTTTCTGCGTTCCTTGACAAAAGCCGGACACTGGCAGAAACGTCGGCGACTTTTACCGTTTTTCTACCATGTGTTATCTCTTTAACACTTATACCCCACCCATTCGACCTTGACCGCCTCCCTTTGCAACAATTATTTAATTTGGCAAGACCACAGCGTAAAACATACTACTAAAGTTTCCACATCCTGATGTCTCCACAGTGATCGGAGGCGCTTCCTCAACCACATACGCCTACATGCACTCCACTCCTTCATAGCTGGATACTCCGGCATTCAATACGGAATGCGGCGCCGGCATTTCAGATGCTTACCTCCTCGAGGACATGGTACCTTCGACAGCCTCAACTCTTCTTGTGCACATTGGAATGAACTATCTGGCTTCTAGCTCAGGGCACTCCGCGTTTGCAAACTACTGCATATTACTGGACCACAGCTCAGCAATCCGGCCAGGTATCACTCTTGTATATTAGCGTGGTTCTAATGAGAACAGAAAATTGATGAAGAAACCATAGAGACAGATTTTGCTGGCAAAATTGAGAGGCATGTCTCTTCAACTGCCTACTCCTGGCCTGCTGAATTCGCTCCAACCTCCGATACTAAGTGGACCATGACTCTGAGTGGCTTCCACCTACACACGTGCTTGCCTCCGACAGACTCCATTCAAGATATGATGGGCCCACCCTGATTGCAAGCAATTTAAACATTTTTGATCGAAAGCCGCTTCAGATGGGAGAGCATCCTCAAGGATTAAGTGCGCACCAAATCTGCCTTCTGCAGGAAAGATAAACGTTTAGATATGGCATGCACTTCCAAGGTGCTCTTTCCCAGCTAACCAACCCACGCCAAGGCTATCAAAGACCTCCTTAGCATCCAAAAGTTAGCCTTCTGCGGTCGGTGCACCTAACGCTCCCCTTGGATCTGACATACCTGATTCCAGAAATATAGTCACATGCACGACTGCTGTTGATCCTGGTATCGCCAACGCTGTTGCTGACGATGATGCCACTACTGGTACCATTACTTTAAGTCCTATTGTCGGCAATACTTGCTACCGGCGGCTGCCTTAGTGGTGTCCTTGCTGCAAATACTGCTGAAACTGCTGTTTCTGACGCAGCTATCCTCGTCGAGGCTTCTTTTCGTTGACGCGACTGCTCCAGACGTTTCTACTTGGGCCACTTCCGGCGCGGCTTTCGACGCACCAAATCTTAGCTCTTCCGCTACCGATACTCCCACTCACATCGGATCTGCTCCAGACTTAGCTGTTCTCGGTGCTGCCAATTCTGAAGCTGCTGTTGAAGGAGCCCTTCCCGCTCCCAGTGTGCCATCTGGAGACCCTCCCAATTCAGATCAACTAGAAGCTTCCAACGTCCAGACATCCAGCCTTCATTGCTTCGTGGCTTACGACTCTCGAGATGTTTGCCCTCAGAAGAGTAATACTCAGTTTTTAAATACTCGTGTTTGCGTAATTCGAGGCTCCGGAACATACACTTCTAAGCCGAACCTTTTTAGAGCCCGTTCTATACCCGCTCAGACTTCAGCTCCGACCGAAGACAGCCGATACCATATACGAAGAAACCAATAAACACTGTAAGCAAACCTTTATGACTTAAAATCTGGGTTCCAAAGAACAAGCTCAGCCTCAAATACTCGAACGAATTTGTACACCTTAGAAAAGCACCGGAAAAAAACGTATTCATTCGCAAGTGCATGTTATGATTTTAAAAGTTTACTTAGCTTGTTCCACTGCCCCGCGCCATTCCGCGTTATTCAAAACCAGCAACGATCAAACTGTCTGTGAGCAAGAGTGCGAAATGGGACAGGATATCGGCAACAGCCGCTTTAGAATTTACGGGCGTTATGTTGGGTCACCACAAATCTTACCTCACGCCATTAACTAATGCAGAAAAACAGTTCGTTATTCATCTTATTCTCTGCTACGAATGACTTTCATCTTGATGCATACAAAACGAAAAAAAAAAAAGACTTTGTGGGTTTAAGCATGGCCTGAACCTAGGAATAGAGCAAGAGCTGTGAGTGTTGCAGCGAATTTTTTAAGTGGACACCTGGATTTATCGTGCAGCCGTCACAACGTTCGAATGAACCTTCTGTCCTAGCAATTCGCGGTTGTTGTTCACACCTACCAACTACTGTGTTATCTGTATTCTGCTTCTACTTCTTTTTCTTTCTCTGCCTTTTCCTTTATCTTCATGTCTTTTTCCTCTTTTTACTTTTTATTCTTTTTCCATTGTTGTTTTTTCTTTTTCTTCTTAATCTTTCTCTTCGTTTTTCTTCTTCCTCTTCTTTTTCTGTTTAATTTTTTTGGTCTTCAATTTTCTCGAACTTCTGGCCCACCTCTTGGAAGTTGCTAGGCAACGTTCACGTGACACGGTTCCACGTGGATGCGTTGAAAACCTAGCGCAGTCAAGCTTTCCCTACAGAAATGGCAAGAGATTATTTCCGTGAAATCCTGAAACCATATGCGCAACAAAATTTTCCTGCCTGCGCAATTCCAGCTCGCGTTGCCACTGCTCTAATGTTCAAACCTCAGTTGTAAATGTTTCACCCTGAATGATGACGATGAGAGTCCCTGTCACACGGCCTAAGTTTTTACTCTGCGTGTGGTGGGCTCAATGAATTTCAGTTGTTAAAAAGCTTAGCAAATCTTTCCTGCAATATGAGACTTAAGGAGTACTTCCATGGCCGGCCACAAAATTTCAAAATTTCATGCGAGATAGTAAATTGCCCACTCAAATCAATGGAATCCCCAACTCAGAGCAAAAACTGCCTTCAATGTATATTAAGGAAGTCAAACATGATGTGCTGAACGCCTACAATAACAAAACAAATTCGTCGCAACCTTTTCATAAAGGAAACCGCAGCAACGGAACGACTCGCATCAAAAATTATTATTGCCATAAAGCCCGCCTGCTGACAAGGGTGGTGTCATCGTGCTCATGAACAGAAGTGACTACATCGCTTAAGTCAGTGCTTGTGGTGGCTTAGTAGTCAGGTGATTCTAATCATGAAGGCAATGATGTGGGTTCATATGCTGCCACAGTATCTGCTTCTAGGTACAAAAAATAAATTGTTTCATCATTCTTTTGCCGTACTTTGCAAAATGCTACCGAAGGCCCCTCCCATATTGATACAATAAACCCAGCACTGACCCTACCAAGCTGTACCCCTGTACGCACTTGCATACATCACACCTATAAGCACACGCGTATCTCAAAACATTGTTTTGGTGCTTTAGCTGTGAATGCATTGATACTATTTCTGGAAGAGTGTGTCTTTTCAATGAAGCACAGTTGCTAGTCCCGTCGATGTGTGCGGCTCTTCTCTTATCTGGCTTATTGACTGGTTTGTTGCCTTTTGACTGGTTTATTTTTAAGAACATCTACCAACCAAAGACGATTTCAACGATGCTCCCATTGCATTACCTTAAAGATAGAACCACTTCATACACTCCTCTTGAGCAATTCGGAGAAGCTACTAGCTGTGATATACGCCTACATGCAATAGCTCTTTCTCCAAGTCTTATTCTCCAGATATTCCATTTTTTTCTGTTCTGGGCCTTCAGTTACTTTCCATTCAAGTACATATATATCCTACCATTCACTATATAGCTGACTATTGATAATAGGTTGGTTTATGGGATTTAACGTGCGAAAGAGATGTTAGCTATAAGAGGACGCGAAGTCAAGAGCACCGGATATTTTGACCACCTGGGATTCTTTACCGTGTACTAACATCGTACATTACACGACCGTCTTACTTTTCGCCGAAATCAAAAATTGGTCCCCGCCGCAACATTTGACCCCGCATACCTGGGAAGTATCGTCAAGTGCCGTAAACACTCCACCAGTGCGGCGGGAAAATTAAAAAGTCCAGTTATTTTCCGAGCCTAATAAACATAACCTCCTCAGTTGCTTTTCTTTTTTCATAAATCCTAAAGCTTAAACCCTAAATATCCTTACAGGCGGAATGTTTGATTGATCTTCGCGAAATCAGCGATTAGAAACTTTGACGCGGGCCGCATGTCGGCCATAGCAGCAAGAGTGTTGGCCAGTGGTTCACCACCGGCAGAGCAGGTCGCGCTCATTTGGACACCGGAGAACCAGGGGTTGAGGGGGAACGAGAAAGCGCACGTACTGGCCCGAGGATTAACTACATTCCGGGATCCCAGTGACGACTTATGAGCAACCCCGTACCCCTTGCGCGATGAGGAGCCCCTGCAGTTCGACGATGACCTTAACACCTACCAAGATATCCTAAATCATTACAAATTAGGTAGATCAGTACTACCAAAAGCGTGTAAGCAACTCACCAAAAGCGAGGAGATCATGTGGCGTAAGCTACAGACTGGAGTATTCCCGAACCGCCAGCTTTACAGCAAGTGGCACCCGGAAATTTTTAGCCCCAGGTGCAAACGTTGCGATGGCATAGCGGACATGATCCATATGATATGGACGTGTCCTAGATTTGGAGAACCTGACCGAACAGATGAGTCCTGGGAGGCACTACTTCTCAAGCAGGACGAAAAAGGGCAACGAGAAGTCATCCGTCTTGCCCTGGCCGCTGCTAAGATCCAAGGGATCCAGGTCGACGGCGGAGGGGGAGGACATGGTTGGGACGGAGCTTCGCCTCGGATCCTCACCAACCTTTTGACGGGTGCAATAAATGTTATTTCTCTCTCTCTCTCTCTCTCGCGGGTGCTATTCCCCTTATTGTCCTGAGCACTCTATATTTAAGTATAGAACATTGATTATCTTGCAATAATGGTAATGACATTCCCCGCCTTGTTCCTTAACGCATAAAAATAATTTCTACATATTCCGAATTTCCTAACTGCTTTGAGGCTGCTAGCGTTCTTTAGAGCGTACAAAACTTTCTCGCTTGCATTCTCGGTTGCCTGATAGCCATGTTAAGTGCCTTGAATGGTGGGTTGAAGGTTTTTTTTCGTGTAATTCTTAATCAACAATTTCGACTTAGCTAGATAATTTGTTTCTATTCTCTGCAACTATTGCACCACCACCACATACTGCGGATGCAGTAACCATATATCATAAGTTATCGTTTATTGCTTCTCCACTGCTGTCGTTTTCTTCGGTTAAAGCTAACGATCATCATCTACCGAAATCCTGAGTTTTTTTTTGCGTGGCCTCTCAGCTCTTCGATGGACTTTGTTGTTAAATGTTATTCTGTTTTCATATCCATACTGACTCGAGACCTTGCCATCCTGCGATCACTGCATCGCATATTAGCGATAAATTCTAGATCCTCAGAAATGTCAAGTGTGAGGCACAGTACGAAGTCAGTGACATTTTAGCCTCCCCTTAGGTGAATTTTTGAGTTCACGTCCGACTCTTTCCTTTGTTTAAGCTGGTATTCACTCCTTAGTTATTGCGTTCACAAAACACAACTGACAACGACGCTTGAGCAGCTGACAATGGCGAGGACGCGGCCACCGAGCTATGGCAGGGGGACGCGGTACGACAAGATCCTATACCATAATTGGAATTGTTATGACAATTAAGTAATTAGGTGTAATAATTTAGATCCCCAATTCATGCATAAACTTTTCTCGATATACTGTAACTGTATGAGATTTGGGGCTTTAGCCGAAAGTTGGCTTTGTTTATAGATAACTAAAGTAATTTTTACTCGTGCTGTCATACAACTGATATAATTGAGACATACCTAGGTAGCATTGTATGCGTGGATGCTGTACATAGAAGTGAAATATTTGATTACAATGAACAGAATTTTTTATACCACTTATGACATGCTTAATAAAGGTGCCAGTTATTTATGTGGTTGTAAGAACCATGGCGCCAAGAACCATTACGCTGCAAACACACTTTGCGAAATGTGTTTGTTTACTTGTTTACCGGCTGTTAAAATTATCTTGTTTTTTTGGGACGATCATGCTGAGTAGGAGAAAATACTTGTAACTCCTCTTACCCGCTTATAAATGTTTTCTGGAAGTCCTGCTACTTCGATCCTGTTAACGCAAGAGCCTACTTGTTCATGAACTGCAAATTTCAATGAAAAGAAGAAGAACCTAAGTTTCTGTTACCACAAAATGCGGGTAAGTATAACAGGATTATAAAGCACAGTACTTCGTATACCCGAGGCGCATGTAAATCCCTGCATTTTGGTTGACACTGTGCTCTTATTGGACTTCATATTCACTACCAGAATTCGAATACGAACGTTTTAGACAGTGACATACAGGATAACGTAATATGGGCTTGATATGTGAAGAACGCACCAAGTTTCAGGAAACAACCAAAACCGCAGAAAGAATTTGTCAGGTAGGTGTAGCGATTGCAATTATCAAGCGCATTTAATGTTAAAACTCTCAGTACTGGTCTAATTATCAATGTTGCTCAAATCCCGTGATTTCCATGATTGAATAAAATATAAGGTTTCCTATAAGGAACCCTAAGCTGACTCTGTAAGGATAAATATTTTCCACCTGGTGATTTAAACGCCTTTAAAAAATTACATGCTGCATATAAAAAAACTCATTTTAACGCAATCTGAGTAGGGGGTTCACAAAGCACCCAACCAAATAATACAAACGGCGAAGAAAAAAACACTAGGACAGAAACGAAGTTTTCCCTTATTCAGAGAAAAACACCTCCCACCACATAATAGAGCTTTTTCTACAGAACAAATGTCACTTATCTACAACTTCTGTTAAATCTTCTTTTACTGAAAGCCAATAAACGCTGCGAACTATTGAAATCCTTATTTGTTGTTTTTGTGACAGCAGCAGGTATGTGGTCCTATCACAAGGAGTCTAGTTAATGGAAGGATTTCGGGCTATTTATTTATTCATGCTGAACATCGCGAAATGCTGCTTTATCGTTTTGTGTTTTACGCAAAATGCGTCGAGATGTGTCAGGAATGGCTGCAGGCAGGCGCAGCTACTTCCCAATTGCGTCTCATTTGTTTGAGTCACCTTTGCCAGTTTTAGGCAGATGTATCTTCGCCGACTTTAAATTAACCGCTGACGAGCACTCCGGGCATTCGTAGATTTACCACCAACGAGCCCGTTTGCTATCGCCGGCACTAAGTTCCTCAGTTTTTTGAGGGTTTCAGTCAACCCCATAAAATCTTACATTAAGTGTAACCCCAAGCTCTTCGTTTCGCGTATTCGGCATTGTCACGACTACGCGACATAACGGTAGTTTCTAGTTTTTTTTTTGAGAAAGTATTACTAAACCAAAATTAAATAAGGAACAATATATAATATAGGCATAGCTATATGTGGTATCCATGACTTTCTTAATATACGATTCCTTTTCCGTTGTTATTAATGTTTTGCCAGCGGAAAAAAAATCATGCCCAGTTAGTGTCATCATGACGCAGTACAAAGGCGTAGTATCGCAATTCAAGGTGACAACGACTTGCTGCTAAAGTGCAGCCCGACCACCAAACACGCATTTAATTTTAGCCATACCCAAAATTACACCCTTCTGGGGTGCATTCCAGTTTGCAGACAATTTTGCGATAACCCTAGAGACAACCTATTTCCTGGGTCCTACACTCATATGTCCTATTTACGTTCACTCCCGTCCTACCTGCCGCTAGGACGGTGTAATCTAAACATACTTTTCTCGACCCCACTGCTGTCTCTATTTCATTTATTGTTCCAATGCATGCGCAATGTACCGTACTGTAATGCCCCTGAAATTAAACGACACAGGAAGTAGTACTTACATTCGCTGCATACGTCATTTTTATCCTCGTCCTCACCGCCATAATAACTTCCATTCTTCCTCAAATACGGATCGGTTCGAGCCAGTATTGAGGAAACATGGCACAATGCGATCATTGCAGCACAAAGCAATATGTTGTTCACCATGTTTGGACACCTGGGGAAGGAGAAGATTTGATTGTTCTCTTATAGGCGAGAGTATAGTTTCGGAACACGATCAGCTGAAAACGGCTTTGAGAATACGTGTACACCAATATTCACTGTTCGAAGGAAATGTTCGCGCCATGCGAGCCCAACGAGCACGAATAGATCTTGGTGAGCGCTGGCGCCGAACAAGCTTAAAAATTGCTTCGTTAGAGGTACCATTATCGGTTGGACCGGTCTTTGGGAGTCGATAAGATATGTTTCCTTCACTTGAGTTTGTTAAGCGGAATTTAGGAAGTTCTACATTCATAATATTGAGGAATTTGGGGTGCGCTTTTCTGAGCGAATTAACTTCGACCATTCCTGCATCGAGAGCCGCATAATCATTTCGTCAGCATTGCCACGTGAAGAGTGGTGGCCGTAAAGTACAAGACTTTTACGATCATTGCTTTTGCTTTTTTTTCAGGCCAAGCTAAAGCATGATTATGTGCACAGAAGCAAACAGGTGTTGTTCTCTTTAGGGCTCGATGTACCCTCAACGGAGCCCCAGAGTGCGGCGTAAGGACGTAAATGCAATGCTGGTTAGTACGTGGCGACTTTGAGTAGCCGCCAAACCCCAACCACGAGTGCACACACCTCCTAATATTTATTTATTTATTTATGTCAATTTCTGCCTATGCCGAAAGCGTGACCACAGAGGTGGGTTCACTTTTCAGCGAGCACAACAAAGTTTTCAGATATATGCTGTGCGATAAGAAATGGTCGCAAAGTTTTGCTTTTTTGTGAGCGCTGCTCAAAGTAAGAGAAATTGGCGCTCTACTCCATGTGACAGCAAGATTATGGCACTTCCGCAATTAAAGCGCGCTGGCCTATGTGCTGTTGACATCAACAAAGACAAGGTTGTGCGGAAACTTAGTTTTAGTCATTTGAGTACAGCTGTTTTATCGCGCATGACGGTGATTAAAGACATGTGATAACTGAAGTAACACACAGAGTTTGTGCTGGTCACATCGAGTTGTCGTGCAGGTTTATAATCGGTACAACGCATATTTTTCACAGTGGCCTGAAATGGGTTATTAACAGTTGTGACCCAAGTAGTTCGCGCATCAGGAGTGGCAACCGCTACGATTTCTTATCGTCAACGTTGATGTCGTCACAGATGACGAGGGGAGTGTCTGATTTTCCATGGTTAGCGCTCTTCCCAGTAGATTCAAAAGGTGGTTGCCTACTCGTCAGTATCTTTCTAGGCAATCGGCAGTGGCACTCGTGCAAGGTTCAACCGACGACACCATTAATCGAGCTCAGAGCGTATGGACGAAACAGGTTTCACATTACGAGTGGGATATTCAAAAGGCAAAATGATCGTTCATATTCGACTACACTGCTACATTTTGGACGTGTCGCACCACTGGTATCCTTAACGCGATTCAAACAATTTTGGTTCCCTTTGACTGCGCCAGTTTGCAATATTGTTGGACGCTGGCCAAGCGCAGGTTCATTAATGCTCAGGGACTATAGTGACCGTGAGGGTATGCCTTTCGATTTTGTGTGTGTGTGTGTGCGTGTGTGTGTGCGCGCGTGTGTGTGTGTGTGTGCGTGCGTGCGCGTGTGTGTGTGCGTGTGCGTGCGTGCTTGTGTGTGTGTGTGTGTGTGTGCGTGCGTGCGTGCGTGCTTGTGCGTGTGCGTGTGCGTGCGTGTGTGTGTTTGCGTGTGCGTGTGTGTGTTTGCGTGTGCGTGTGTGTGTGTGTGTGTTTTGTAGTGGTTATTTATTGCACATGCAAAAGGAAGTAAAAGGTGTTTGCCAGCCCCGGTATCTATCATGTGATATCTGAAGCACCTGAGCTGGGGAGGCAGGAAATAAGCAGATAGCGAGGAAGGAGTAAAGGAAATCAATGAGTTGAGCGATAGGGAGAAAGAAAAGGGTAGATAAAATGAAATGTAATATATACACTATGGTACAGTATACAGTAGTTTGCTTAAGACCCGACCGCAAATGTCTTAGGTCACTGAGCACTCGGCACATCGGGCGGGCATCCGCAGTAGTTCTGCGTCCATGCTACTGTTCACAACGCACGCACGTGCACACTGTACAAAACACTGACGGCCGTAGCGGGGCGATAGGCCGTTATCGTCCAAAATAGCACGCTCGGAGCGTTCGGTCACAGCGCGCACTATCTGACGAGGTGAAATAGGCGGGTCATCAAGCTTGCCTGTTCGATATATTCACACAGGATCACGTGTGTTCGCTCGCGGACGCGTGCACTGCTCCGCGGAAGCATGAGCACAGCTACGCTGTCCGGGATGTTCCCCTGCACTCTTTAAACCGCCAGCAACTCACGTCGTGGTTCGGCTAGCGCGGCGCAGTGCAGTAGAAGATGTTCAAGAGTTTCTACCGCGCCACAGTCGTCATACACGTCACTGGTAGCAAGTCCGTGGCGCATCCGTCGTTCCCCCATAGAGAAAGAGATTGATAAAGACCGGACACTCCCATAGGGCCCAGCGGCCCATTTGGCTGTAGCGCACTAAGCGTCCGACGGCAACTACCTCCGGTCTTGGTGAAAGGCGCGCGATTTGAATGCTAGCATGCGCTGTGCCCTGCCCTGTCGTTATCGCGCATTATTTTGGTTTTACATGGTCTGCTAGTGTTTGTATTCATTTTCAGCATGCATAACAACATTAAAAATACATTCCCAGTGCTATAAATTGGCAAAGCAGCGGCGCCATAGCCTTTGCAAAACAGTATTGCAGAAAAGTTGCCAAGTGCTTTGTGAAATGAACATTTATTTTGCTGCATATAAAACACATAAGAGATACAGCAGATGTAGACGGAGGCCTTGGCAAACCTTGGCACACATTAGGCGATGTACACAGTACAGAAAAAATAAATACACAAAGCGAGAAACAACACTTGGGTAGAGACAAATATAGCATGACGTTGATTTCCGAATAATTTCCGAAAATTAAATTTCTGAACATTAAAATTTAGAGCGTTTATCTTTCCCTGATTACAGTCGGGCAGGTTTGGTTTCAAATATTTACAAGTTTGCGATTGAATTTGGTCAGTTTTTTAACAGCAGATGCGATGTAAATGAGCTTTGGGTCCGTTTTAAAAATATTGTCGATGACTGTATTAGTTCTTTTGTACCGCTAATCACGAAGAAGAATAAACATAGAAACCCCCAGATTTATCGTGAAACACAAGGATAAAAATATCGCTTAAACGACTGAAGAAAAGATGGAACCTCAAAGTTCAGATGACTTTAATAAAAAGAAATTTCTGAATTGACTTCAAAGCTTAAAGATCAAGTATGCAGAGACCGGTAGCGCTATTATGGGGACCTATTGCCAAGTTACATCGCATCGGCACCAGAGAAATTTTGGAGAAGCATTAGGCCCATACCAGAACAGTGTGAGGTACGATTCATGACAGCAAATAGCAAGCCTTTTTAATGCACACTTTAAGTCTGTATTTACTCAAGATAATGGCAGTTTACCTTGGTACAACGATACAGTCCTGCCTCCTATACATGCTGTTACGATAACTGAAGAGGGCATTTTCAATATGCTCCTCAACCTCGACGTTCGAAAATCTTGCGGCCCAGATGATATCCCAAATGTATTTCTTAAACGATATGCAGAATGGGTATCAAAATATTTACTTGTTTTGTATGTAGAATCCTTGCGCCTTGGCCAGGTGCTGGACGACCGGAGGAACGCCAGGGTCAAGCCACTCCATAAAGCAGGGAATAAGCAGCACACTCAGAAATACCGCCCCATTTTATTAGCCTCAACTGTTGTAAAATCTTGGAGCACATAATTCACAAACATATTTTGGCATTTCTTGATGAACATTATCCTCTAACAACTAACCAGCATGAATATCGGAAAGGCTACTCGACAATAACTCCATAACCAAATACCGTAAACAACGGTAAACAAACAGACGACAATTTTATGGATTTTTCTAAAGATTTCGACAAAGTCTGTCATTATAAACTAATACATAAATAAACAAAATTCTTAAAAATCCTGAGCTCAATAAATGGATATCAATTTACCTTACTGCACGCAAACAATTCGTTAGTTTCAAAACTCAAAGCTGAAAAACTTTCCATTGACACTGGCATTCCTCAGTGCTCGGTTCTTGGGGCTCTTCGTTTTCTCCTTTATATCAACGATGTTGTAAAAGATATTCCTGTAAAAAGATTATATGCAGACGAATTAGAGAGCTCCTCGGAACAAGTATCGCTATATAATACATTCCAGAAGTTTGTTACCTCGTGCGATGATTGGCAGATGGCGGAAAATTTTGAAAAGAACTGTTTGTGTCGCTAACAAAAAGAGTAAACTTAATTTCAATTCCTCAGGTAACAATATTTTTCTTTCCAAAGTAACAGAATACAAATGCCTTGTGCTGTGAATAACCAACAACCTTAAATGGAATCTCCATATTGATAAAGTAACTGCTAGTGCCTGTCGTAAATTGTTTATCTTCCAAGAGCTTTAAACCTTTCAACAAGCAATGTCCGTTGACTAGCGTATAATACAATTATACTTCCTGTGCTTGATTACGCAGCAGTTATCTGGGATAATTTTACACAAACCAACATCAAAAAGCTCGACGTGTGCAGAAAAAGACGGCTCGCTTTATATACAATAATTTTTCCCGTAGGACTTTCGTCACAAAATTTTTAAAACGAGCCAACATGCCGCAACTAACACAGCGTAATCGAGTTTAAAGGCTAAAATTCATGTATCAGATTGTAAATGGACACTACAACGTTAACATTTCTGATATGCATACACCTTCTTATGGATATGCCACCAGGCAGAGGTATCAACTAAAATGACACCATTCAGTGTAAAAAATGATTGCTTTAAGTATTAATTTTTTCCTAGAACTGTATATGACTGAAATGGCTTAACCAACATTGCTGTGACTCAACATTCCTTTTTTTTTTTACTGCCTATCCTAACTGAAGACTTAAAGGCTCAAATATGCTTTTTCATTTTTTGCTTTTTTGTGTTCACGCAGTGCGTTGTGTTTAAATACGACGCTTGTTTATTAACGTGACAGCGTATTTTTCCTTCTTCATATTGTTGAACCTGGCAGTGCATTTTTTACTTTACTTCGTTCTGTTGCCTACGATTATTCTTTTTTCCCGCTATCTTATACCCCCACCCTGCTAAAATATCTCGTGGATTGCAGTATCTGTAAATAATGCACTTCGTCCTTCAACATCACAGTAGGGAGAGGAATTTGTAAAAATGACCGTTCCGGGACCTTACCTCCATCGACTGCTCCTGCTAGTTTTCGAGCGGTGGCATAGGCAGCGTCAACATGGTGACGGGGACCGTTGTCGGTGAGGGTGTGGTGGTTTGAAGCTGCTGTCAGAAGTGGGGGAGTCGCTGCGAAAAGCGCCTGTCCGAGGCATATGGAGAGCTTCACTCATTTCAATGTTGTCCTCCCGAAAATCTGCCTTAAGTCGGGTACAAGAGCATGAAGCCTTTTTTCGCCGGCGCTGAAAAAACCGTGCAATGTACCCGCGGTGACCGCAGTTGTTACAAACAGGACACACGCGAAGAGCGTAGGTGATGGAGCCGGAGGAATTCGACGGTGGTTGATAGACGGTGGAAGCTGCATGACGCACTTGCGAGCTGGGAGAAAACCGGGTATTCAGAGGTGCAGAGGCGTGCTCATTACCCTAGGAGTAGAGCAAAAGTTCGGGTTTATACGCCCACGAGACTAGGGTGGTCACCCTGCTGTAGCTGAACTGCGCATTCCGGGTACACAGTTCACGTGTCAGCACCTTGCAGGTGCTTGGCCAGTTATTCACTCACAACTCTGTGGAGCAGAGAGGCCAAATTCTTTGCCGAGAGTGTAGTCAACACTGACCACTGTTCAGAAGTTGGAGAGGCGTCCGAATTTCGGTAAAATACGCCCCATGTTTAGAGCTTCAAATATACGGCCGTACTGAATAACGTCCGAGGTACTGGCTAGGGTTTCTTTTGAGATAAGGAAATGAAAAACATCTTCGGACCACCCCATTAAAAGATAGCCAACCTTATCATCCTCGGACATGCGTCAATTTTAGATGCGGCAGAGCTTCAGGACTTCATCGTTGTATGTGGTGCAGGTCTCTCCAGGCAACTGGGCTCGTTGTGGGACGGTCTGTTGAGGCTTCCGCTTTTCGATGCGATGTCTCCAAAACAGTTTGTTATCTCTTCCACAAACTTTTCCCGTGTATAGTGGTTGTCTTCGCGGTTGTCGAACCTGACCAGAGCTGTGCCGACCAGAAAGAAGACCACGTCCACGAGTTGCACGACCGAGTCCCAGCGATTGTATTTGCTTACACGTTTGTAGTGCGTAAACCAATCTGTTACATGTTCATCGACCAAACCAGAAAATGTACTGGGCTTACGCTGATGGTGCAAGGAACTGACATGTATTTGAAGTTCGTGACCTGAGTTAGAAGCAGCTCCATTTGAGCGCGAAACGTGGCCTTCCCTATCATGGCTTGCCATGGCTGTTAGGTCATGTAGGAGCCCGGCCAAGCAGCTGCTTCGTCTATGTTCGGCATGTTCCAGTACTATCCCGCACGGTCCACCAAGTTGTTACGGGGGAGGGGGGTAATATTTACAAAGTATGCGGGGGGGAATGCATGTAAGCCATGAACAGTCACAGGAAGCTTTGTCCCAGACCCAGTCCTCGCGCATCCACCTTGCCCTTTTCTTTTCAGATGCGCAATGCCGCGCGGCACAGCGTAATAGGCGTTACAATATATATATATATATATATATATATATATAT
>JAJIZL010021110.1:333057-350303 GCA_023969395.1 Amblyomma maculatum | reverse complement strand
AGGCAGGCAGGCAGGCAGGCAGGCAGGCAGGCAGGTAGGTAGGTAGGTAGGTAGGTAGGTAGGTAGGTAGGTAGGTAGGTAGGTAGGTAGGTAGGTAGGTGATTGATATATTAGTAGAAGGGACAGGAGGGTTGTTATCTGGAAAGTTACGAAGTATTTAAAGGATTGCGATCTCTCAGATGTCAAACTAACAATTTACTTAAATTGCAGAGAGAATGAACATCACTTTATAGCTGGGGTGGGGTGGCTCATGAGAGCGATAAATAAGGCTAGGCTGAATTAGCAGCAAGAGATTAGTTGCACTTACCGAGACAAACATGAAGGCACTCATGTAGCATGCTTCAAAGATGGAAAGCTTTTTGGGGAAAAGTAAGCAAAAAGAGTTGGAATGTGCTACTTGTCGCAATATGGGGAACTACAAAAATATTTGTTTTGCAAGTACATGTAGCCCATTCATGCAACAATGGCAGGACAAAGCTATACTGGCAGATTGTTAGGGCCATTTCAGGTAACCAAGGGAAGGCTGTACAGTTTCCCTTAGGTTTTTCAGGTTCATTTGATTTTGTAGCAGAGCATAGGATTTTTTGTTGACACTGTTTAAGGATGCAGGAAGAAGTAAATATTTGCTAAACTCATAATTGCAAGTACATCACAGCTCGCTCATCCCTGCGGCTATTATCTATCGAACCAGGAGTATCCATGAGTCACACAGAATCACTTTCTTTTAAGTAATGAAATTTGTATCCTTCCATGTACAAATATTACATGGTGGGTAACTAAATAAACATAAAGCTGCCAGTTCTTTCCGCTTAAAAGGGCCGTGACATTTAGTTGAAATTTTGAAACACGAGTTCATGTGTAGTTTAAAAAAGCATGAGTTTTTTAAACCTACTTCACGCAGTAGGTAGCAGTAAAACTATGTACTATCCAACCGTTTACGTACTATGCACCTCAAATATAACACGAAAATTTCCCCAACAAGTATAATCACTTTAAAGGACACGTGTAACTTCCTAATCGCAAATATAGTGTGAGTCGGCTCTTGTTTGCCTGTTTTATTGTACGTAAGCCACATAATGCGGAAACAAATCATCAGGAACTCTATCAAAGTCTTGAAATACCAGCCACTGTATTTATTCGGATTGCACTGTCACCTGGCACAAACGTTATAAAACTGCAGCTTGAACACGTTATGATGGGCAATGCCGAACAACGTTAAGCAGTATTTCATGAAGCGTAGTGACATCTGCCTTTATTATGCATTCTTAGAACGAAATATAAAGCATCGCGACCATTATGAATGTATTATTGTGTTCACTGAAGCTGCACAAATCTTAGCACAAAAACAAACGTTTTGCTGATATTCAATCCTCGTTGTGTCCCGTTATGTCTGTTTTTGCGTTTTTTTCAGTAATGCCAGTGTATTGTAAAGCTGTTCACAATTTGACAGCACTCTCCTTGTTATTGCAGGTGGTCTTGATTTGCTGTTGTTTGTTAGCAACTTTATAAAATGGTTTGGTTAATTAATGCTACGTTTTAGGCTCTAATATAAAATAAAATTTGTTGGTCATATTTTAATACTAAAACACCACTCAATTATAGACAAGCTCTTGCATTTCGGTCCTTCACTACCACGATATAAGTTGAAGCGTTTTACTTTGCCTGTTTATAGCTGAAAACATGCCTGAAACTCGTTTAGACGATATTGCTCAATGCTGGCATAAAGGGCAGATAATAGGGCTAAAGTGTACACGAGATACTGCGAATCGGCGATTCTGCATCAGTGGTTTCAAACTGAATAGAAGATGTTATCGAGAGCAATGAAAGATAACAATTATCTGGAGCCCACCCCATGGACTTTTCATTTTTTGCGATAAGAACTCAGAAGATATATAAGTGCGTGATATAAAGGTCGCATTTTAAAACAAGCCCTCGAACTTACCGCATTGGGGTCCTTGCAAAGTTCGTTCGGGTCTTCGGAGTTTCGGCCAACGCATTGCATTAGGCGGAAGGTAAATGCTGGGTATGCGAACTGAAATAGAACCCGAACATGGGTAACATATTTAAAACAATGACCACTTTTGATACTTCATGCCTTAATTTTTAACCACTAGAGGTTCTCCCTGCTCATAAAGATACAATGGCTCTCCTGAGTCAACATGTTTTGCTGAAAAATTCTAATACTATTCTAAGTGAAGCGGCTGCAGGGGAGTTGGTGCGGTCAACCTATTACTCGGGGCGCCTAGGTTAGTACCCTGCAAACTAAGTGCTAATAATCACTTGTGCCGTTGCAAGTAAGTACACGTTTAGGACCTGAGGTCGTATATATCAATCTAGAGCCCTTTACTTAGCCCTCCCTTAAAGCTGCATTCGTGTCTCGATAATAAGGAACACGATTTACAATATCTTGCAGTACCGCGCAGGCTATAGCCTACGATACACGCTCTGGACGCTCCCAGGTCTACCTGAGCAGCTACCGATAGTTACCGTGTGGTTCGAGTACTGTTCATTTGTATCAGCGCTTTAGGAAAGAACATTGTTGCCTTGCCTATTTTGTGTTTTGTAGAACATACATATATGGTCATGACAGTCACTCCTGCTTCTCCTCTCCCCTTTATATAGTGAGAATTTGTTATATCCAGTATTTGCTGACGCTAAATAAAACGAAGGACTTGTAGTTCAATAGTCTTAGCCTTACGCATAATGCCTAGTCACCCCGAGCAGAAAGAAGTCAAGAGACGATTCGCCGGCTCGGCACACCAGCCTCTACAAGCAGAACGAGTCGAAGCAACATTGTCCTTTCTAGCCAAGCTACCATAGCACTATTCAGCGTTCACTTAGGCCGACACGCTAGCATATGCGCTTGCACGACAACCAAAATTCAGCCTGGCAAGTCACGCTGACGCTCTGTTGCTTGTTGCTAACCAACGTTCATAGAAAGTTTAGTTTCTGAAACCTATCCTTACTATTGCTCCCCGCTTCTCAGCCAACAGTCTTTTAAGCGTTTTTAAGGACCAGCTTTTCGGCTCATGCTTACCTGGAAGGCGCCATCTACGTTTTGAGAAGCCCGCATCAGGCTTGCGCCAAGAAAGCAATACCAAACGATAATTGGTGAATTAATATATATTAAAGGGAACTTCGAACAGTAAATGGGATTCGGCGCACGCATCAAACGACCATTGTAAGAAAGAGTATAGGTAAGCTGACCGGCCATTAAAATCAACCATAGAAAGCTATTTACATTCAGGGCACTTCGCGCTTAGGAGGGCACATGACAATGAACGGACAACTTAACATCTGGGATGTCAGTTGTGGTGGACGCTCAGTGATCAGGCGATTTTAATCTTAAATACAAGGATACGGGTTCAATCGTTGCCACAGTACCTGCATCTGAGTACAAAAAATAAACTTTTATTGCGAAGCAATACTACTTTAGCTACCACCTCAGCCCTTCAAAAGGCGCGGCGGTGGCTGTCACGCTTGACCTTTAGCATGACCTGGTTGTGTGACGTCATACCATCTGTGTAAGAGTGGGGGCTCAACTTGCGCCGTCGCCTTGCGCGGTGGCAGTTACGTCCTGACTCCATTCCTCTTACAAGCGGCGCTGCGCGTTGCGTGACGTCATACCATCTGTGTAAGAGCGGGGCTCATCTCGCGCTGTTGCCTTGCGCGGTGGCAGTTACCGCCTGTCTTCTGCTCCTCTCACCAGTGGCGCTGCGCGCTGCGTGACGTCATACCATCTGTCTCACCGTCGCCTTGCGCGGTGGCAGTTACAGCCTGACTCCGCTCCTCTCTTCAAACCATTATATGCCGCCTACAGTCAAAACGCTTAGGCAGGCTGCAAAGAGGAAGTAAAAGCGAGCCATAGAGACAGAAGAGCGAGAAGAACGGTTTTCCAAGCGACGAGCGCAAGAAGCAGCTAGGCGGAAAAGGCGGTCAATGTCTTCGGTAGCAGAATCGACGACAGAAGCAGGAGAGGAAGGTACGAATTTGTCTGGTAGTTTGGAACGTGCATCTACTAGCAGCACTACCAGTTCGCAGTGATGGAACGCTAGCAGACGACAACGACGTGCCCAAGAAACACAGGAAGAGCGACAGCAGGATTAACCTTCCAAATAAATACACTCCGGACCACCGGAGTGTATTTATAGGTTTGAATAAAAGATGAAACGAGAAACATGTGTGCATTGTCATTCTGTCTCTGTGTGTTTAGCTATGTAAAACCATAGCTAAACATATTACAGTCAAGCGGCACCATAGCCATAACAGAAAACATAACCGGAGCATCACCATGGTGAATATTGCACAGCCAAGCATCACCACAAGCGGTACAATAGTAGTACTACGTATTGCTTCGCAATCACCAGGCTTAACCAAGCTAAGCCACAGCCAATTTTTTTCCTTACTCTCACTTTTCGCACTTTTCTCAATGAAAGGCAAAGCACCCTCTGACGTTGATACAATAAACCCGGCACTTGACCCTAGCAAGCTGTACCCCTGTAAGCACGGGCGAACTTGACACCTATAAACGCCCACGTATCTCGAAAAAAGAGTATTTTTTGTGTGTGTTTCAGCTGTAAATATCCTGGTACGTTTTCTGGGAGACCCTGTCTTTTCAATTCAGCACATTTGCTAGTCCCATTGTTGTGTGTGGCTTGTTTCTTCTCTGGTTTATTGACTTGTTTGTTGCCTTTTGATTGGTTTATTTTAAAAACATGTGCCAACTGACCACGATTTCATCTCTGTTCCTATCTGAGTACCGTAAAAATCCAACTGTTTCATACATCCTTATTGAGCTATTCGGAAAAGCTACTAGCCGCGATTACGAGTACATGCCAAATGCTCTTCATCCAAGTCTTATTCTCCTAGCTATCCAGTTTTCCTGGTCTGGACCTCCGGGTACTGCCCATTCCAAGTACATATAATCTCCTACAATTCCAGTAAATTGCTGAATATTGCAAACTGGTTGGTTTATGCAGTACAACTTCCTAAAGCACTTCTAACTATAAAATGCATCATAGTCGAGGGCTTCAGATATTTCGGCCACCTAGTACTCTTTAACGTGCCCTCACCTCTCATCACACGGCTGCTTTGATTTTGGCTCAATGGAAAAGCGACTGCTATGGCGCAATTCGATCCCGCTTATCTAGGCAGTGCAGTCAAGCGCCGTATCTACTGCACTAGTGCGGCGGGGCAATTATAATGTGCTGTTCTTTCCCGAGACTGTTTAATATAACCTCCTCGGCTGCTTTTACCTTTTATGATACCGACTAAAGTTTCTTAACTCCGTCATTCGTTACAGGCGGAATATTTGATTGCTCACTCTTCGAGTATGCCATACCCATTATTGTCCTGAACGCTGTATATTTCAGTACACAACACAAAGCTACATTGAATATCTTGCAATAATAGTAACAGCATTGCCTACCTTGTCACTCAGCGCATATAAATGATTTCTGCATATCCCTAGTTTCTTCCTCACTGCTTTCAGGCGACAAGCTTTCTTTAGATTGTGCAAAACGTTCTCGATTATTATCTTGATTGGCTGATAGCTGTGTCAATTCTGTCTTGAATGCTGGTTTGAAGGCTTTAGTATTTTCGCATTTCTTAATGAAATATTTGACTTAGATATTTTGTTCCTATGCTCTGTAACTATTGCACCGCCACCACATACTTAGGACGCAGTAATTATGTGCTAAGTTAACCCTTATTGCTTTTTCACTGGTGTCGTTGTCTTTGGTTAAAGCTATATATCAGTTTTTACCGAGATCCTGATTTTTTTCTTCGTCCCCTCTCAACTCTAAAATCGACATCGTTGCTAATTGTTTTCTTCTGTCTTCCTATCCAGGCTAACCCGAGACCTTACCATCCTGTGATCACTGCATCACATCTTAGCGATAAATTCTAAATCCTTAACATTGTCAGGTTTGAAGCAGAGTACGAAGTCAGTCTCATTTTAGTCTCCCCTTAGGTGATTGTTAATGCCCACGTCCGACTCTTCCTCTTGCTTAAGCTGGTATTCATCACTATAGTTATGGCGTTCATTATACTCAGCAAAAATTCTTCTTGCTATTCTTTGATCGAGTGTTATAGTCATATACACTGCTTTGTATCCATCCAGCCTTTGGTGAGCTTGGCATCGAACTCGCCCATCAGCCCAGCAAACTAGGTTTTTACCTTCCAAATTGCCAATTCTACATCTTCGTAGAAGACATAGACTGCCTGTCACCTCGACTACATGTAGGCGCGTAGGCCTGTACAACCTCCAGTTTATCCCTCTTATTAAGCTGAATTATAATGTCTGGCACCCTCTCATTATTGCTGTTGAATTCATATATGTTACAAGCTATATGGTCATTGAGTAAAAAGCCTACTTCTAGTTCTCATCTCTCCAGTAAACCTCAATACACAATATATGTCTGCCCTTAAGTACATTATTATGCTTCGTTTGGCCTCCTAGCCTTAATAAGCAATGTGATTTCTCCCTTCATACCCGATAGTTCCTTGCAAATCACTGATGTGAACAGACTTATCAACGGATCGGTTCAGGAACTGGTTGCCAAGCTTCCGGAGGCGGCACCAAGCTTTTCGTCTACGTCACAGGGCGTGGCCACCGCTCGGAATAGGACAGTTTTGCTGACCGAATTGGTTTGCTTTGACAGGGAACCATTCTGCGTTCGCTGTTTATAGTCATGTGCGCCGTTTGAGCATCTTCATGGCTGGACTCGAGTGGTGGCCGTGTTGCGCTCTGGCGCATCCGCCGCTTGCGTCCAGCTATTACATCTCTTTCAATGCGATTTGCGGCCCCTGTCAACAGGGCGGCGAAAGGAACGAGAAGATGCCGTGTAGATTTCTGAGGAACGTTTTTTGGCAGCACTTTGGACTCAGGAAGGAATTTGGACGCATTTTGTGGTCATCGTGAAGGGAAGTGGAGATGAACCGGTAGACCGTTCTACCACAAGCAGCGAAGGTGCTCTACCTGTTTCCATCGCTACCTTACGACGTGGAACTCTCTGTCGGCAACAAGGCGACTATTTGTTTCGCGTTGTGGCCGACGCAAATAACAGAACAGGCGACGGTAAGTGTGGGGCTAGGTTTTTTTTTCCCTTCAGCAAAAACTTCGCGGATACTCAGGTGCTTGAGCGGCTCATATTGGTGATGACGCGTCCACGGAGCTATGACGGGCGGTTACACCGGCACGGTGCCCAGTGCACCTTACGCCTCGGTGGTGGCAGCAGCTCCTCGAAGGCTACAAGGGCTGAATCACTACGAGCGTTGTAGACCTCGTTGTACTGATAGTTTCCACTTGTGCGAAAACGAAAATTAATTCAGGCCGACGAAAAACTCCAGTGAAAGAGAGAGAGAGAGAGACCCATTTAATGAAGAACAAAGATTTTAGCCGGTGTTTAAATTTTGCGGACATGCTACTCTGTGTAGGAAGGGGAACTGGTGGAAAAAGATTGAAAAAGAATCGTGAGGAGATTAAAAGAAATGAAGGGGGAGATAAAATGCTGCCATTAAATGCGTTGTAAGGTGCATTGTGGAGTAATAGTATAAAATGAAATGATGAAATGCATATTCCGGTAAATGTGCTTATAGAGTTCGCAGTGTGATGAATGCCTTAGGCAGCATTCAAGGTGACCTAAAGTTCGTCTAAAAGTACAATATCTTTTAAATACGTAAATAAAAAGTTGATTGCGAGTCTCTGTTGCCTAGGGCAGGCTAAGGGAACTAAAACAATGTTTATTGTTAAATGCCCTATGGAGAGATTTTCGATATTATTGTTCGTAGTACGCACGCTCATCAGCGTACGCAGGGCACTCAAGCAGGATATGTGTCACAGTTTCAATTGTAGTGCAGTTGTCACAAAGCGGACTGTTCATTTAACCAAAACGGTATCGCAAGCTATCTGTATAGGCACAGTTCAGGCGAAATCGGTGGTAAAGACTTTCTAGTTGGCGATGAAATTTCGATGGGAGTCTTGATCTTTGATGTGGATCAATCGAGTAAAAAAACTGATAGTGATTTGTCGGCAAGCTCCAAAGTCGATACTTTGCTTTGGCAACAAATGTTTTAGCCAGTTGGGATGCATCAGATTTCGTGAAGAAGGTCCGATGTATCTTTGATGTTGGTGGTCTTTACGTGCCGCTTAGTCGGCTTTTTCATTGGCTTTAATGCCACAGTGGGCTGGTATACACTGAAATGTTATTCAGTAGTCTGCGGCAACAGCCAAATAATGATGATACCCGATGTCAAGGGAACAGGCTGATGATGATTGGTCTTGTTCAAAAGATTATTGAAGATTTGCAGGTATTTGTTTTCGAATCAGTGAAGATAACCCGTCGTCCGAGATTTTAGCGCAGGATATAGGAGAGAGCTTCTTTAATACCATGGAACTCAGCTGTCGTAGATGATGTCTTCCGCTGCAGCCGGTAAGACAGGACATTGTTTGTTGAGGGTGCATAAGGGCCACAGGATGAAGTGTCTTGAGCAGTTGAACAGTCGGTTATTATGTGGATATACTGCCTATATTCCTTGACTTTATAGGCTAGAGCGACTTGTAGAAGTGCTGCCTGTGGCATGCGGCTCTTCGCACCCACGCCGGGAACACATATTCACATTTAGAGATGATAGTGTCCATGGAGGAAAGGTAAGTGGTAGCAAGCTACGTGGGTGAATAGTAGTAGGGTGGGACAGAAACTGTACAGCTTGATCAATGCAAAAGTTGCAGTAAGTTGTTTGACACGGTGCAAGAAATGCTTCTTTCCTTGGAGGACATGTCGGAGATGGGCGTGCATAGTTTCCTGGGCGGCAATAACATCTAGCTGGAGACATCCTGATTCTGCAAGTCTTCCTGATGCAGAGGATACCTTTGGTAGTCCAAGGCATATCTGCAAGGAATCGTTCCATGCAGCTTCAAGAATCTTCTTGATTGTTGGAGATAATCGTTGAAGACCGGTAAATAGTAGTGTAATGCTCCTTCAATGTAGGCCTTTTCAAGCAGAACCGTCGACCGGCAGATGCTGCCCCATCGTGTTCCCGACATGAATATAAAAACCCGCGATGGTGCAGTGATTCTCTCATGGAGTGTTTTAATTTGAGGGACCCAAGAGAGGTTGCTGTCAGTTATAACACCTAGGAATCAATGGGATCGTACATAGGGCATTGACCGTCCATCCAGATTGAGCAGGTATTGAGTCATTCTTTTCCTTGTAAAGGCCATGGCAACACTCTTTTTTGGTAAGAGGCGAAGACTCGGGGAGAGAAATAGAATGAGATGTTTAGTAAAGGTCTCTGAATTTGTTGCTGTGTACAATAACGCGAACGTGATGCACTCCAGATGCAAATATCACCCGTAAATATTGTTGCGCGTACTCCTCCTGGAGAGGGCTAAGCACAGCTAGATGAGGTGCGCCCCTCTTCACTGCGTGAAAAAGAGTTGCACAATGTGGAGTAGTCCTAAAAATGTCTCGCTCTTGTAAATAGTGTCCAATCCCGTTGTAAAGCTTTCCACCAAGGCCAAGGCCTGTCAAGGCTGCGATAATAATACGATAAAACACAGAGTCAAACTTTATCTCAAGGACAACGGCTGTCAGGATGTACTCAGCGTGAAGGTATTCTTCAACTGATGAGACAAGTACGATGACATTATCAGTCGCATACCTATTTTGGCGAAACTTCACTTTTCACGAGAAAGCCGAAGACGCTGTGCGTGCGACATTGTCCAGGGGGAAAAGGTAGTTATGAGCCAAAAATAAATGCCATTGCAGTTGTTAATTACAAGTCCTGCCCTAATATGTTGATTTAATATAAACTAATATATTACAATGCAATTATTTATGTCGGGCTTAACAGCACTCCGATACACCTATTCTGTCTCAGAAAAGGCCATGTGCTAGTCTTCTACATGCATGCCATTTGGCGCCCGCGCAGACAGGCCGCTGCCTCTCCTATCCTCCTTCCTAAGTTGTACCCGTGGTGATGCTGGCTTCAAATTGACGTCTTGATGAAAGATAACAGTTCCTGAGAGGACCCCAGCCAGTTAAGGGCCCAGAACTACTCTCACGGATAGGTTTCTTTCGTCAAACGATTCCAGGGTCAAGTTCCTATTGCAGCCTGTCCGGATCTAGAGATTCTTAGAACTCTCCACTGAGTCAGACATCTGACTATAGCCTCGGTGAGTTGCTCCGCAGCCGCTCGAGACTCGGGGCATGATGTTCATTTGAGGACTCATTGGAGGTTGCACCAATTACTACATGTGGGTGGCTATATCCTGTTCTGGAGATGGGGATGCGATTCCGCAGGTTGTCATTGGCATCAGGTCGCACCCCAGACCTGTTTTGTTCAAATCAATCGACACGTAGATTTTTTTATTGGGTGGAGCATTGCGCGGCAGTACGGCTCGAACCAATCTACTCGGTGCGAGATGGATGTTCTACCTTTATGCTGTCATTGAACATACACTTACTAGTGGTTAAGCCGTATTTGAACAGTCAGACGAATCTCGTGTTGCATATTTTTGCGCACTTGAGCATTTCAGTATTGATTCTACTCGTTGCGATCGTTTTAACGGTACGACAGAATTTTACAGCGTAAACTTCAAATTGTTACGAACAATAAGTAATTAGGTGTAATAATTTGAACATCCAAATCAAATCGTAAAATCGCGCTCGATATATACTATTAATAATATATGACATGGTGCTATATCTGAAAACTGGTTTTCTTCACAGATAACTCACATGATTAGTACCGCTGCTTTCAGATCACTGATATATAGTAAACATAACCATCCAATTTACAATAATGTGGACATAATTATAAAGCTTCCAGTTAGTTATGCGCTTGTAACAATCATAGCGCCCTAAAATAACCTACAAATAAACGTTTTGAATTTTTTTTTCACCAGCCGTTTTCAAATGAATTTGTTTTTGTTTTGCGACAATCACGCTGAGTGCGAAAGACATGTAACTGCTCTTACCCGATCATAAAAGTCTTCCGGAAGTCCTCGTGCCTCAGTCTTGTTAACGCAGGTGTCTATTTTTTCATTAACTGCAAATTGCAATGAAAAAGGAAGAATCTATCTTTTTGTGCCGACAAAATTGTGAAAGATAACAAGATTCTAACAGACAGTGCTTCGTAAACCCGTGCCACATATAAATCCCCGCTTTTCCGTTTCCACCATGTCCGTATTGGACTGAATATCCATTACCAGAAGTCGAATGCTAACGTTTTAGACTGTGGCATCTAATAGAACGTAATATGTGGATTGATATTTAAGGACCAGACCAAAAAGCGCAGAAAGAATTTGTCAGGTATATTTTGCGACAGAGAGCATCAAACAGCTTGAATATTGAAACTGCCAGTACTGGTCTAATTACCAAGACTGCTGAAATCACGAACGCGATTTTCATGACTGAATATAGCTGTCCTACAAGCAACCCTGAGCTACTGATGAGCACGCTTGTAGTTATCACCGGCGCTGTGTTACTCAGTCTTTTGAGGGTTCAATTCAGCCTAAATAAGGTGTTACTTTAAGTGAAACATCAGTCTCCTAATTTCGAGTCTTCGGCATATTCACGACTACGTGACATAAGGTAGTTTCTATTTTTATTGCGCATGAATAATAAACCGCAATTAAATAAGCAGCAATATATCCTAGAGGCTTAGCCATATGTGGTATTCATGACGTTTTTAATCGGTGATTCCTTTTCCGTTTATAAAGGTTTGCCAGCAGAGAAAAGAAATCATACCCAGTTAGTGTCATCATGAAGAAGTACAAAGGCATATATTTGCAATTCAAGGTGATAAAGACTTGCTGCTAAAGCGCAGCCCTCCCACAAAAAACAGGTCGACTTTTAACCTTAAACCGAACAGTCCCACTGGGGGATACACTTTATTTTTGCATAGAATATTGTGATAAACCTACAGAATACCTATTTTCTCTGTGTCTCACCCTCATGTGTCATACTTAGGTTCACTAGCGACCTACTTGCATCTACGGTGGTGTCATCTAAACAAACTTTTCTCTACCCGATCGCTACCTTTCCCTAATTTCCCTTTCTACTGCATGCGAAAGGCACCATGCTTTAACATCCTTGAAGTTAGCACTTACATTCGCTGCATGCGTCACCTTCATCCTCCTCCTCACCGCCATAATAACCTCTATTCTTCCTCGGATACGGTTCGGATCGAGCCAGTATCAAGGAAACATGGCACAGTGCGATTAATGCAGCACAAAGCAATATGTTCTTCAGCATGTTTGGAGACCTGGGGAAGGAGAAGAGTTGATTGCTCACTCATAGGCGAGCACATATATTGTCAGAACACAATCAGCTGAAAACTGCGTTGAGAATACGTGTATACCAATATTCACTGTCCGAAGCAGTTGTACGCGTCGTGCGATCCCAGGGAGCACGAATAGATCTTGGCGAGCGCTGGCGCGGATTGAGCTTGGAAATTGCTTCTTTAGAGGTACCATTATCAGTTACTCGCAGTCCACCGCACCAGCTGCGCTATATCACAGGATGTCTGGGATCGTGGAACTCGAGCAATGTCATTAGATACATGTAACTGTAAACGCGCCGTTATATGCATCGTATCCATAGTCACAATTCCAATTCTGGTGAAGGCCGATTGCATCGACGGTTCCGTGGAGACTCGGTGCCGCTACTGATGATCCTAATTGTGTCACTTTAAATAAATTATAAAATTACCACTACTATCAATACTGTATCAAATCAACAGAGTTATCGCTCAACATTCTGCTCAGCAGTGTTGAACGATAAAGGTTTTCTAAAAATGAGTTCTTTCAAATAAATACGACAGCAGAACATAGCCCCAAATATTTCACCATATCGCCCAAAAAGGGGTACTAAGCGGCTAAAAATATTTGCGGGGCATATGCATGGAAGACTTCCATACGACCTCTGCGCACTACCATTGCAAGACAGTTTGCAGCTGCTGCACAAACACAAGTTGTCACTGTTATGTTCTAGCAGGCTTTCAGGTTCGTTCGCTTTTCATACTGTATCTAGAAAGAAGAGAACAATATATTTTTCCATATTCGATTGAATTTCTTGAAAATTGTCGACTTCCTAGTATCCCACCAGTCTAAAAATGTATTCAGCTGCTACTACCTGGCGCTGCGAGCAAATCCTATCCAGCTTTGAGATGAAGAAACATGCAGTCTAACACTTAGACTTTCAAGTTACACAAATGCGATAATTACATGAATGATAGCTTGCCAAAGCGATTTAATAAACCACTATTAATTTTGTAATAAGCAAGTTTGAAACAATGACTAAGAAAAACAAAAACATACGAAAAAACCTATCCCGGTGACTAAGATTATCAGGACAATTTGGCTGTGGGAGAGAAGTTCACGTTTTCTAACAGCAAGGCTATCAATTTAGAACATATGTTTGCTCAGGCTAGATTTCACCCCATAGCAATGTCAAAGGCTGAATTACCTTTAGAACGGGTGAGGCCGAGTGTAAAACGTCTGTGTAGCAAAGATAATTTATATGGCCAAACTCTGCTTCGAGAAATTATATAAAAACATAACCAACAGTGCCTGACAGCTTTTTCGTTAGCAAAGAAGAACACGATCATATAATATAAAACGCCATCATGCCTTTACAGTACTTTTTGAAAAGAGAGCCTTCAGTAAAGCGCCTGTATTGAAAGATGTTGGTTTCTCGCCAATTCTTCAGGGAACAATGTGAAGAACACGTTACAGTGATTTAAACAAAGACGATTCTTCTAAACGTCTGCCTAAAGATCCTTTATTAAACTCTATTCAGCCTTTAAGCTTAAGGAAAATGGTGCCACTTTTTGGCTGCTCTAGAGAAATGGTTCTTGAGTCGGTATATGCTTGTAGGGCAAATTCGTCTCCTCGGCATTTGGAGTAAGAACATGTATAAACAATTTTAGGAAGTCGGATAGGCTTCATATGTCTCAACTCGTCGAAAAAAGAGAAACATTGTTATCCTATCGACCTCCGCTCAATTTACCTAGAAAAGGAATAAGTATTCAGAGTTACTGTGTTCTGACAAAAGAACTGCGTTAGAGGCGTCTTGCATAACCAAAGATGCGTCTTGTATAATAAGAAAAAAATCTACAAATTCACAGTCAACACCTTTTAGAGAGCCTAGGACAGGTTCTAATGAAGCGTAAGCCGATCTCCTTGTATTCTGGTAAAGCATGTTATTAAACATGTTAGGTTAAAATGTTACTTCGAACGCTACAGTGGGAACCGATCGTCGGGACTACGCACTATAAAGGAATTATTTGTTGCATTAAGGAGGTAGGGATGCAGGTAAAGCATGCTCGAAATACTGAGATAGACTGTTATTCAAAACTTCCTTTAGCGGTGGATAACACTTCCAGTCAGAAATAAAGGAAATTTGAACAAAAAGATGTTTATTATGAAACAGTCCAGAACCATGTGTACTAAATTGTTCCTGTTTTCTGTTCTATGCATTTCTTCAGTAAGTACTTTTGTTTTTCTTACGTTTAACAGGATATAACCTATAGGCACGCCGGTGTAGATAGTTTCACTTTGTATATTCGTGTCATGTTCCTTTTGGTTTTGCTTCTGCCAAGTGCCTGCGATGCTTGCAGGAAAACAAGGCTATGTAAGGCGTGCATCCCTTCAGTGTGTTTAACTTTGTTCAAGGAGGAAATAGGGATGGCGCGGACAGGACAAGTCTGCTGTCTTTTTTCGTCTTTGTTGCTTTTCTCTGGGTTTCTATAGGGCCCGAATGAGACACTGCACGTCTCTATTTTTTTTCGCACATCATTTCGAATGGAGGCCCAGTGATGTGCGGATAATTCTATAAAATCGCCGTAAAAGAAAGGATAAATAACACGCCAAAGATTTTGTTCGAGCGTAGCAATTCCTCAGTTATCGTAATCTGCGGTGAGCTAGTATACTACAAACATGGGGGACCTTGATGTCTTTTAAATAGCGGTGAAGAAAAAATTCCCAATTAAAAAATAGCCCATACTTGAGTTCATGTATACGCGGTCCTCTCGGGGCTAGCCTTCTGCTAGAGATTATGGCAACTTTCATATTTGCTTGAAGACATCAAAAACCATTATTATTACAACACTTCCATGTCGTATGCACTTCATACGAATAGAATGGAGAGTGAGGTGACCTCATACGAGAAAATATCTGTTAACTACACCAGCACGAACTGAATCACTGATGCTTGGGGTCTGATACTTTCGACTGCACAAACTGCTTCAATCTTCCGGTGAGGGAGAAAAAATAATAGAGCTCCTGGATGTAGAGAAACAGTGCGTCATTGGTATCGCACGGGTTTAGCACCAGGTCTAGGAGAGGAGGTAATGGTTCTTCTTGAATGCTAGCACTAGTCTAATGAGTATAACTTCTAAATCATCTCATTCTTATCGAAGCCTCAATTGGAATGTTATTCACGCACTTTTTTCTAGCACCTCGTCTCGTTCACCGCAAACTCATCACTCCTTCATTTATCACCCCCCCCCCCCTCTCCCGCGAAAAGAGTAGCAACATGGTACCAGTGTTGTAGTTAGGGAGAAATTATGTAAAAGACAATGCTAGACAGACCCCTTATGCTAGCCTAGTTACTGCCCGTAAGGCAGCCTATATATGCTTCCAGGACACACGCAGTAACTGCCACATTAGCTTCTGGTAAGATTAACATCTAACGCTGCAAATAAAAATCAGTCCGCCGTTTTGTTTAGCAAAACTTGACTGGCTTTCCACGAAAAGCGCTAAAGGTTTCCCAGTTCTTCACCTGTGTGATGTCTGCAATTTCATTCCTCGGAACTATCCGGAGATTTGAGAAAAAACGGCACAATAATTATGCGATCAATGAAGCAAACTTGCGAAATCGAATAGCCTGAAAGAAATGTTCCTGCTACAGGTTTCTATGATTGCAGCCTCTCGCTCTACTGGCCCCTTAGAATCCGATAGGGGTAAAGGAGCTGCTCTTAAAAACCTGCCGTCACCCTTTGATGTGTTACAATTCTGAAATATACGGCCGTGAAATTCATTACTCGTTGTCTAGATATAGGACGTAAAAGGATGTCGTGATATGACATTTTAAGGTTGCGCTTCTAACGCGGACTTAACCAATGATTTAGGAGAATGTGTTCGGGATCTGGTCCTCTGGGCTCTTTTATCCTGACATACACGCTGCCGAATCACTTGAGAGTGTCCATTCATTTATCTTCATTGTGTCCTTTCATAAATCTTCGTAGCTTGAGACTGTATGCTATTGATTGAGTTAGAGAAAAGGGGCACAAAATATACGATTCAGATTAATAATGGGACAACATGTGCACGAACGAGGAAACTTGAGAGGAGCCACTAAAAGGAAGTCGTTCCCAGATGGCACAAATCCCTGGAAAGTATCACCGTTAAACACTTGCGTAACCGAAGAACTTGCATTAGGGTGCCAAACAAACATGGCTAATATGTATTCCTGTTTTATAATATCGACCAGAAAATATAATGATAAAGCACCGCAAAAGATGTCAACAAAGCCAGCACTGAGCAGGCTACATTTACAATGCTGACTGCACTTGCATACATGGACCCACCTGTAGAAGTCCACCGGTGAACAATTTAGCGTGCCATCGACGGTAGCGTCCTCGTGTTGCACGGTTCACCAGTCATTCGCATGCTGCGGAAACAGTTTTACAGCAGCCAAGCACTTTAAAGGAAACGAAAAGCGTTCCACAGCGGCACGACAAGGCGTAGCAATTGGCTCGCGCAGAACGATGAAATGGCGGACATACAAATATGAAAGCATTACTAGAAATAACGATAAGGAATTAACTTGCACATAACACGAACAGTTGATAACCGGCAAATTTATGAACTATTCGGGCTATCTTGGTAGCATTTCCGTGAACACAATCACTGGCTTTTCACCTTTGATGAAACGCCACAGTAACAAATTTATTCTTTTAGTTAGTTAATTTTTTATAGTTTCTTTATATGAGAGTATTTCTTTCTCTTTTAGGCCAAGCCTTCGCAACCTGTGTACTTCGGGCATGGATACACTTTGTCCCTGGCACTTGACGTCATGCCAGGGGGCCCGATGCAAGGCCACTCGTTTCTTCTCAATGTTATTATAGGGCCTTGAATATTTGGGGGCTGGGATTTAAAAAGATCCTATGCAAAATATACAACCCCATTCGAGCTGAAATAACGTTCACAAAGTAGCAAAATATCGTCTACGTTATGT
>JAJIZL010021110.1:285258-333047 GCA_023969395.1 Amblyomma maculatum | reverse complement strand
TGCGCGCGCATTTGCTTTTTATGACCGCATGGCTGCGCTATTGAAAGTTTCGATTTTTTTCTCCTGAGCTTACACTTTTGGAATCAAATAATGCAAACAGGGCAATATTGTTCAACACACCATTCTTAAGTTCTTTCCTTTTATTAATTTCACATATCACTGAAGTGCACAACTGAAAAATATATGTGCGTGTTGTCATTAGTCTGCACAGCGATTACGTAGGTGCATTCTTATTTGAAATACGAAGTTTTCTTGATGGAGGCTACAGCCTACAAATGATTCAACACGGCATTGTAATTTTATTGAGTGCGCTGAAGAGATACATTACTGTATCAGAAAATGGTGAATATTTATCCAATATGCTTGCATGGGTCCTGTTCTCGAACAAGGCTTCATAATTTATAGTCCTGCAGGAGCTAGTATTAGGAGAATTATGATAAAACTAAGCACTACACTAATGCGCCTACTGATCTGCGTCCTGTATGTAGCCTGCCATGTTGGAAACATTTCCTGAACACTAAAATATTGATGTAATGTTTACATATATTAACCGCATCAGTTTTCTTCTCTTATTATTTCTCTTCACACCGATCGGGGTGTAATATTCAATTTTACCCTGTATTTTATAAGTTTTGGTTGCACTCTTGTTCAGTTCCATTATTTAGTATGGTACATAAGATTGTCTTACAGACCTCACACTTGCTCCTGCATCTAAATGAAAGGCAGCGATTGCATTTCTGCCATAATTGTCTTTTTTGTAGACACATTGGGACACATGCGAAGCTTTACGCACATGGAGACCTAAATGCCGGTAGCCGTTGAATTCTTACAGCTTTTTAAAGCCTGTTGTGCTTACAAAGCATGCAAGACTGCGTCCGGTGATAGATAAGAAGGGGGATGGAATAATGGTATGTTAACCAGAAATGCATCCGAATGGCTACACACTGGGGAAAATCTATAAAAGGATCAAAGAGAAGAGAAAGGTGACGTGGAGCACCGTCATAGGCTGTCACTCAATCCGGTGGCTGTTAGGTAACTAAACAGTGCACGGTATTCTTAGAAGGCAGTCGACTGTCGTGGCCCGTAACAAGGATCATTTCCACTGTTAAAGGACGAGGATCCAGGTGGTCGAGCGCAAAACGCAACTCATCTCTTTCATTCACAGATGCTAGGCATTCACACAGGTGTTGTTCGAGTGTCTCTTCGCAGCCAAAGGCAAGGCTGTCTACCGTTCTAATATGAAAAACATTATTTTTTTTCGTGACAGCCTTTGTGCACCTGGATGAAATGGGACACACGAAAATCACCAAATTATTGTTTTTACAGGAAACACCATATCACCGCTCCTTGTAGGACCGTAAACCTTATATATATATATATATGTCCCCAATATTTTATGCGGCTTATTGGCGCTTGAAGTGCTCTAGGGGTACCATGTAGCTGCTATTTTGCAGGGGCTCTGCAAGGAAGAGAATATTTTTTTGCATTATGGTTTTGCATTATTTCGCATTATGGTTTTGTAATAATAAACGTTTGCGAAAGTACATTTTAACGGCTTCTTCGCAATACCATGACGATGGTTCCTTGCAGCCAGTTTAAGCAAATATAGCCAGTGATTCTCACGCTTAGGCTGCCTGCCACACATCACATTCAGCATTATCGTCTTAGCGTTCGGCACCGCTCACAAATATGAAACCACGTAACATCCCTTTAACGCTATTGCCTTAAAAGTCCTGTTGTCCGGAAAATCCCGCTTCGATAGTGTTGGTTTTGTGAGTACATGGTAGATGAGAGGTCACATGACCCAGCACTGGCTTGTGTATGAACTGTGTGCCGCAACGAGGCCACATAGGTCCAGAAAGCTTGATAGAGCTCGCAAAATAAGTTGCTGATTTCAGTAAGGAGGGCAAAATAACAATCACATTTCGGTCGCTCTTTGAAATCGTGTGAAGCACGCTACTTCTAGGCTACGTAAACGGGACCATTTAAAGCGCACTTCTTTGGCGCTCGTTCCTGGATTTCGCGTCGTCATCGGCGTCGGCGTTGTCCCTCCACTTTCACGCCCAACTTCGTTGCTTCCCTTACGACGCGATTCAGGTGTCAACAGAAACAAGTGTGACAAATACTGAGTCTACATCCCTGTGAACCAAGTATGAAAGGAACACTTCAGAGGTCAAGCAGAGTTTCACTCACAAGCTTCCTTCTTTCCCTTACGGTGTGATTCAGGTGTCCACAGAAACAAGTGTGACAGAAACTGCGCCTTTTAATTCACGCTTCAGGACTCAACTGGACTTTCACTCCCACTTTACTTCCTTCCCTTGCAGGAGAGAGGAGTTAGTGAAGGGTGGCAGTTCCTGGCCCTACGGGGCTGGGAGGGTATGTCAACGCCACTAGCGGCGGGGCCAGCCAGCCACCGAATTTTATGTGTTGTAGGCCTTCATTGCCCCCGCCACTGCTTTGGTGGTGGACGGCGGCTAATGCTGCGGCGCGCGTCTTTCTCTCCCTCTTCTTTTTCCTTTCTTCCCTATTTTTTTCTTTATTGTTGTGGCTGTAGGAAGAAGGAAAAGAAAATACACAGGCCTGCTGCTGGCTCTGTAGCTGCGCCACTTTCGCTGCCTGATTTATTTATAGGAAGGGAAAGGTGAGGTAACTGTCTCACTTGATTTCTGTGGACACCGCAACCGCGCCGTAAGGGAAGGGAGGAAGATGGGAGTGAAAGTGGATAGAGAGAAAGAGGAGCCGTAGTGGAGGGCTACGGAGTAATTTCGACCACCTGAGGATCTTTAACGTGCGCTGACATCGCACAGCACACGACGCCTCTTCGTTTCGCCTCCATCGAAACGCAGTCGCCGAGGTCGGGTACTTTCGCCTAGTGCGGACAGAAGAGAAATTAGAGAAGAAAAAGAAGAGGGAGAAGCAGTGGCGGACGAAGCCAGCCAGCCACCAATTTGTATCTGTGGTAGGCCGTCATTGCACCCGCCACTGCTTCCGTGGTGGATGACGGCTTCTGTCCGCACGAGGCAGCCGAGGTGGCTCAGCTACAGAGCCAGTAGCAGGCCCGTGCATTTTCTTTTCCTTCTTTCTACAGCCGCAACAACACAACTTCCTTCCCTTACAGCGCGATTTAGGTGTCAGATGGGGCTGGGACAGGTGGGTCACCGCCGCTTGCGGCGGTGGCTTGCCTGCCACGACTTTTTATCTGTTGGGGGCCGTCCTTGCGCCCGCTACTGCTTCGGTGGTGGACGACGGCTGTTGCGGCGCGCATCTTTCTTTCGCTCTTTCGTTTCTTTCTTCTCTATTTTCTCTTCTGTCTGCACGAGGCAGCGGAAGTGGCTCAGTTACAGAGCCAGTAGCAGGCCCATGCATTTTCTTTTCCTTCTTCATACAGCCACAACACATTTAGGTGTCCACAGAAACAAGTGTGCCAGATACTGCGCCTTTTCGTTCATGTGAACCAATTATCAATCGCACAGCACACGGACGACTCTTCATTTTGCCTCCATCGAAACGCAGCCGCTCGGGTTCGATCAGGACCGCGGCAGCTGCGTTTCGATAGAGGCGAAAGGAAGCGGTGTCCGTGTGCTGTGCGATGTCAGCGTACGTTAAAGATTTCCAGGTGGTCGAAATTACTCAGTAGCCCTTCACTACAGCTCCTCGTCCTCTATCCATTTCCACAAGAACCCCAGCTGGTCGAAATTTCCGGAGTCCTCCACTACGGCGTCTTACAGCCTTAGTCGCTTTGGGATGTTAAACCCCACAAACCAACCAACCAATCATCTTTCTCCATTCCTTTACGGCGCGGTTCAGGTGTCGGTGCTGTGCGATGCCAGCCCATGTTAAAGATCCCGAGGTGGTCGAAATTACTCCGAAGCCCTCTACTACGGCTCGTCTTTCTCTCCTTCCACTTTCACTCTCACCTTCCTCCCTTCCCTTACGACACGGTTGAAGTGTGCACAGAAAACAAGTGAAACATTTACCGCGCCTTTCCCTTCCTATAAATTAATGAGGTGTCGACAGAAAAAAAGTGTAAACTGCGCCTTTCCCTCCCTGTGAACCAATTATTATTAATTCCCGCTTCAGAGCTCAAGTGGAAGGCCTGACTACACATGGTACAAACTGCAAAGATAATTTATGAATAATGCGAGCACCCACACGGAACTACAGGGTAACATGTTCAACAACCGAGAATTCCCTCTCTCACATAGCAAACCAACATATTTTGATGTAGTTTGCGTATATGGAGCTAGTTAACCACGGTAAAAAAAACCTTGGCTTTTCAACAAATATCTCGAATGGCATCGTTTAAACATTAAGCTCTTTGGCGCCCGTTTCTGGGTTTCGTGTCGTATCGGCGTCGTCGTCACCATTGTCCCTCTTACCAGCTGTCTGTAATTGAATATACATACCTTGCTCAAATTTTATATTAGATATTAGAGGTTCTGGCCCCGCCGGTTGATTTATAAGAAGGGAAAGGCCCGGTAACTGTCTCAGTTGCTTTCTGTGGACACCTCAACTGGGCCGTAAGGGAAGGGAGGAAGATGGGAATGAAAGTGGAAAGAGAGAAAGATTAGCCGTAGGGAACGGCCACTGAGTAATTTCAACCACCTGGGGATCTTTAACGCGCGCTGACATTGCACAGCACACGGATGCCTCTTCAATTCGCCTCAATCGAAACGTCTCCGCGAGGTCGGGTTCGTGCCCGGGTACTCCAGCACAGCAGTCGGGCGTCTTACCAGTGCTAAAACGCCTCGCCGGGGGGGTGCAGTGCTAAGACGCCCAACTAATGTGCTGGAGTACCCGGGTTCGAACCCGACCTCGACGGCTGCGTTTTGATGGAGGCGAAACGAACGTCCGTGTTCTGTGCGATGTCAGCGCGCGTTAAAGATCCCCAGGTGGTCGAAATTACTCAGTAGCCCTTCACTACGGCTCCTCTTTCTCTCTTTTTACTTTCACTCCCACCTTCCTCCCTTCCCCAATGGCGCGGTTCAGGTGTTCACAGAGACAAGTGTGACAGATACTCCGCCTTTCCCTTCCTGTGAACCAACCAACCACTCATTAGAGGTTCTATTTAAAGCATTGGAAGTTACACAAACAGAAACGCGAGCAAGGAGACGCAAAGGGAGCTACAGACAGGAGACATTACGTCGTACCACTGATAATGGATCATATCTGTGATCTTTAATTTTACTCTCAGTGAAACATTCAGATCTTGCTGCACTGTTCCATAGAATAGCCGGCATACCGAGCTTTATCTGTAAAAGGCGCTAGTAAGTTTCTTGAGTGGTTTCAGTGCTATAATTTAACTCCTGATTTTCATCTAGTATTGGCACTGGGGTAGGACGTGCCTCTAAGCTGCGCAGAAAAAATGCCGTGCTGGCGGTTAGAAATTGAGAACGCGATAAACGAGGGGTATAAGTAATCTCTCAAAGCATTGAAATATAAATACGCTGAGGTGAAGAGATGACGTTGTATACTATGAAATGTGATTTCATTATACAATATCCACAATATAAAGCCTTCTACAGCCAGTCAATCCTTTCCCCATGCTTGGTTGTTTCACATGAGGCGCCTGCGTAACACCTTCTAAGCCGACCGAAATTGTTGCCATCGTTCACACATTTGGTTGGTATCTTGTACATTATTGCGCTAGCGGAAGCATCCTTACAAATAAATTGTTTTTAGGGCTGCATGTTTACTCCCTGGATGGCCGGCACGTAATAACAATTGGTGATTTTTTATTATGTCATAGACGCACGTAGATGTTTAAGGTGCTAATCGAGGGTGACCGACTTGGGAGGCTCAGTACCTGCGACGTCTGGCTCAGCATTTTGCGCTTCTTGATGCGCACTAATTCATATATGGGCTGCGTTTCTGCTGGACACGCCGTGGTGGTTCTTCGGCGAACAGGCTAGACCGCGCGTATGCACCACAGTCCTTTTCTACATGTGTAAAGGCTAAGGATGTTCTGGCCTTGCCTCAGACTCAGATTAACATTTCTGACCATCGGCCACTATTACTCACTCTTTCCATTTGTAGGGCTAGGCATTTTGTTCGTGTTGTTTGGATGTGCCCGTACTTCATGATTCGCGTTCGCGTGAGAGCTTGTTGCGAGCTTTGCGCGCCTCGCTTAGTGATAGTGCAGGAAATAAGTGGGATACGCTCAGATCAATTTACCGCATGCACAGTACGGTAGAGGGCCGCGCCCTATGGCGTCGCGTGTCTCAGGAACCGGCCTGTACGGCTGCAAAGCTCCAAATTGCGTGCAGGGTGGATTAGCATTCCCCTCTGAGGAGTGCCTGGTGTGACGAGTTACATAGCCGGTATTAGTGAATTATTGGAGCATCGTCTCTTTAGGCGACTGCCTGGCGGCGGAGGCGTAGTGCATCTGCACATCCCGAGGTGCTTCGATTTGCGCGAGAACTCACATCCATAGCTCAGCGTTGAGCGGAGCGCTCCCCTCTGTGTCCCATCAGACTCGTGACTGTATGCGTTTCTTGGCGCACTTCAAAGACTTGGCTTGGCGGCTTCGGATATCACGATTGATGTAAAGGCAGTAGAGACGCATCCAGTGCTACTTGGGTTGCCGCTGGTGAGCCTAGAGATACATTATGCGCGCACGTCCCACTTTAGAAAAGGTAAAGACAGGCTTATGTTGAATTCCGATGGCAGATCTGGAGCGGGTTTTTTCTGCTCTGGCCAGAGCAATTCTATTCCAATGGCAGAACGGGAGCGCGAGTTGTCTGTTCCAATGGCAGATTGGGATCTCGCGCCGATCGCGGATCGCGCCGTGGATCGATGATATTTGCTCTGTGGAAATGGCATGTTTGCCTGGAAGCCACCGTCACGTTGTACCCGCTTTCGTTTCACGTTACGACTGGCGCAGAGTCTGTCACACGCTCTCCGACAAGTGTGCATTTGGATAGTACCCCATCGTTCCTGTCACGTGGCGTTCCTTGGTGCGCGTACGTGTGATTGTTGTTGTTGTTGTTGTGGCTGTAGGAAGAAGGAAAAGAAAATGCATGGGCCTGCTACTGGCTCTGTCGCTGAGCCACCTACGCTGCCTCGTGCAGACAGAAAAGAATATAGAGAATAAATAAAAGGAAGAGGGAAAGAAAGACGCGCCCCGCAACAACAGTCGTCGTCCACCACCAGCGCTGGCGTGTGCAATGACGGCCTACAACAGATAAAAATTCGGTACCAGGCTAGCCTCCGCCGCAAGCGGCGGTTACCCACCTGTACCAGCCCCATCAGGGGAGGAGCTACTACGTGTGGGATTACTTCTGGAGGAAAGGCGCAGCAATGCGCGTTTGGATGGTACGCCATCGCTCCTGTCGCTTGGCGTTCCTTGGCGCGCGTTCAAGTATAGGATTGGAGATGCCGGGAACGCTAGACACGATGAGAATCAGGCTTTCGCCTTTACTTCAGTCGCTAAAGACCCTCGTAATTCTTTCTTACCTCAAGCGATAATAGTGGACGGAATGCAGGCGACTGAGTGCACCAAGGCACTCACTGTTGGGCCAACGTTCAGAAAACACTGCCAGCGCAGTCCTTTTTCAGCAGTGTATCCAGCACCGACGAAACGTGTCGCACAACGTGGGACGCACGTGGCGAATACAGGAAGTGATCTTTAATATGCGCTGACATAGCACAGCACACGGACGCCTCTTCGTTTTTCCCTCCACCGAAACGCAGCAGCCGAGGTCAGGTTCGAACCCGGATACTCCGGCACAGTAGTCGGGCGCCTTAACATTGCACCACCCGGCGGGATTTTCTGTGCTGTGAAGCTTCTCTAAAAACCATGTTGGACGCTAATTGATTTATCTCACAGCACCCACCACAACCGCTTGCACTCCTCTGCGTTCCAATACTTAGTTTCCCCTCTTCTCATAGGTCCACATCCCAATTCTGACTCGCATTAGCAGTGCCACGCACAGGACTTGAAATACCTTGCAATCCTTGCAACAAAATGGCTTCTCTAGTACACTACAAGTTACACTTAGATATAGCAAAATCATTTTCAACCCATTTTTTCTTGCTCCATTGGCAAGCACCAACATCAATGTAAGAAAAGCCCGACTACGAAGTTGATATATTAGAAACTTCATATTTTTTCACATGGTACTCTCTTTTTCTCGGTGAGAGACCGCATCTGAAAGCACTCTTGACTTGGACACGACATCGTATTGGACACGAGTTAGTATTTTAGTATATGCAGCCATGTGAGCCCGGCCACTGCCGTGCCACATAAGTCACGTGCAGAACGTGTCACTAAGATGCACAAATTTGATTACATAATCGAAATCGATTACGAAATCGGCGCTGCGCCGATTTCGGCGCAGCGCGTCGCAGTCTAGATATAGGATGTTTATATGAAAGTTATACATTGAGGCACTAGAGATATTTAATGCGATGTTGCCGGTGGATATGGCTACCGTTTTTCTCTTGGTGGCTTTGGGTGTAACATGGCCAGTAAGTACCCAATGTATTCCCCGTCTGCCCTCAGTTTTGCCTCGTATCATGTGCGTGAAGATCTCGAAGGATACCCGCGCCTGTTACATACGTGCATGGAGCTTGTCCTGAATCCACGAAAATCCAAGAAAAATGTTCCAAGTTTTTACACCTATTGAAATCGAAAACAAAATGTGAAAGGGTGCTCTTCAATCGGTTCGTTCACTCACAAATAGCTCTCAACGGATGTGCGTCTGTTAAAAGTTCCCTAATAGGAGTGGGTAAAGTGGATGCAGCTAGCACAGAACCGGGTTAATTGGAGAAATATGGGAGAGGCCTTAGCCCTGCAGTGGGTATAGTCTGACTGATGATGATGATGATGAATATACTGTAATATGGCGAACACACAGGCGGGGTTAGAAACTGATATGGTGATGATGGGTTACTGAAAATAAATTTATGGTGGGATTGTTTATTATCCTTCCAGCGATAGATTTCTGACTAGTGAAAGACACGATTTACGAGCATTGGGCAATGATTTGGACGCACATAAATCTCTTCATGCCCATCCTAGTTGGACTTTGCTTTACCTTTCCTGCAGTGTATTTTTGTGGCGATCTAGCGATGATCCTTCGATTATCAAGTTCTGTAATAACGCGGATTACTATGCACGTTACTCCTTAGAACTAGCACCGAGTAAATAAAAATAGTTGCAGTTTCCACGGCTGCATTTTAAACGTAGCCGCTATAGCATCACGGTCATATTTATGGTCATTTGACTTAGCCGTGTTCTTAAATTATCTCCTCGAAAGGATTGCTTCAAAAAGAGTCAGCCCTTTTTCTACAGGGTCTGATTTGAATTCAAATTCGTTAACTTTGGCCCATTCTACTATATTTTGTGAGAGAATAAAGTCGAAGGTTCCCAAAGGCGAAGAATTCTGCATGAAAACTCAGATGTAGCCGGAACTTTCGTAGACTGAGGTGGGTTAGTGATTCTCATAGGTTGCGGTTGGTAACTTTACCTCAGGTGTATCAGGTGGATTGTGAAATGACTGGTAAAGCTGTGCATTCGCCTGAAGCGTGGAGTTGAGACAGTGACCCCTATTACCGCGGGCAAACGTCATCGTACATGTAAACGAATGCTTTGAACAGAGCTACAATCACACGAAAATATTTAGGCAAGGTTATTGAGGTTCATTCCTACTGTTGCACGCAAAATGTTCGTCCTACATCTCTAGGTGCAGCCCCGCCGGGGTGGCGCAGTGGTTATACGGCGCTCGACTACTGTTCCCAAGGATGCCGGATCGAATCCCGGCTTCGGCGGCCGCTTTTTAATGGAGGCGAAACGCAAGGCGCCCGTGTGCTGTGCGATGTCAGTGCACGTTAACGAACCCCAGGTGGTCGAAATTTCCGGTGTCCTCCACTACGGCGTCTCTCATAGCCTGAGTTGTTTGGGACGTTAAACTACACAAACAAACAAACAAACATCTCTAGGTGCAAGGTTATGTTTTGTAATAAAGAGAGGCGCCACTTATTATCTGCCATGGTTTCCTCGAATATACCTACCTGATTTGAAGTTGGGGCTCGTCACAGATCTCTCGTGCTTTCGACATTTTGTTTCTGTAGTAATCTTAAAACACACTGCTGGGACTTAAGATATATTCCCTAGTTCTCAGCCTTCCTGGATGAATCTTCGTTGTCGCGTTCATTTTACTCTGCATATTGTGAACTATGCGCCAACCATTTTAATTATGCTATAGTGTGGTAAGCGAGGAAACCTGCCACCCGCTGTCGCGCTATGACTAGCATCGAAAGATTTGGGAACTAAAGACAAAGTCAACTAAACCATATTGATAGCATCACAGTACTATAGTAACAACCAATACTGGTCTCAGAAATGTTTTTGCAACTGGGAACACGAGTAATAAAGGCAACACGCAACAACAATGATTAACGTGAGCTCAAATATATGTTATTTACAAATGCTAAAACTACTCAACATGTATTACAAATAGTTTTTTCTTACTATGATCACATAATGGAATGCCTTGAATTCTCAACAACCTACAGTCGATAGAACGGCTTGGTTTAGGTTTTTTTTAGGTTTTTACATCAGAGAATTGCCCTAACTGAACAGCTACGAGCTTGGCAGAACAAATTACTGCCTCTGCGTACTTCTTGTTCTTTGCTGTTCTTTGTTCTACTGGCGTATCTGCACTGAAGCAGGTCCTGAAAAGTACAGCACCGACAACAATTTCAATGCATTACTTTCATTTATGATCGATGCATTTTCATTAGGCCCGCCAGTGCACCAGAAATGTTTAAGATATAATAATATTGGCGAAGGTTATTTTTTCTTATGACACCGAACGCGTACACCCTGTAGCGTTCGTAATGTAAAATATTCTTTATGTTAGATTGGAAAACAAATATAGGGTACCAAAAGATTGGACAACGTTTCTAAAATGCCACAGAAAAAACGTTTTGATTGATTTGGTGCTCATGGCATATTAATGAAAGAATATCGAACACAAAAATAGCGCATGATTAGAGTCCCAAAAATAGTTCATGACTGTTTCATATGTCTATTACCCAACGCATATTTTCATGGCCAGTAAACCAGTCCAGAGCATGTTACCACAAAATAGCGATGCAAATGCAAATAAATATGGAGAGGGACACTTACTGTTTCCGGCGAATAAAAAAACAGACTGTGCGTAGAAAGGTTTAATGAACTCCCATACAAATGAATATCTCACGTCACACGTCACATCGACAAAATGCGACATGAGTCCATCCGCCTGTTGAATGTTCTCACGCAGGAAACAGTTTTCATGAATCATCACCTGTACCAATGTTGTCGGTGCTCTCGATACTGGTTCGCCCGATAGGCATGGGCTGTTTCAGTACTATGGAGATGCACTCCTGCAACAATGAGTCAAACGTACATTTAGCCAGCCACTCTATCAATCAATGAGGCAAACCTCAACTATGTATTCAAAGAGCCCTTCAATTCTTAGCATGTTTCTTAGCCAACCCCTGACTCACTCACTCTATTTGCCTATCTATATTTCTATAATCGACATTCCTATCCATCTACTTATCCGTCCCTCCGTCCGTATTTCCTTCTGTTTATTGTTCTTCTCTGTCCGTCTGTCTGCCTGCCTCTCTGTCTCTCTGCTGTTTGCCAGTTTGTCTGTCTGTCTATACCTCGGTCCATGTCTGCCTGCCTCGTCTCACATTACCTGCAAGCCTTCAGTTCCTGCCCGCGTACCTGTATTTACCTGTATGTACATCGGTGCGATTGTTCGAGCTTGTGCTAATGTATGTCTGTCTACCTGGATAGCTTGGTATGTTTGTTATATGAATACCGGTATGCAAAATTACAGGGGGTGTCCTTGCATCTTGAAGGGCAACTGCTCCTATTTTCCCGCCGTACTAAGTGGATGAATCCTTTATATTACAGAAGGTTTGGTCATCACAGTGCACGAATAAATCTTTACAATACGCAAGACATAATTTTAAATAAGCAAAAACTTCAAGCAATATTGAAACTGCCGCGCGGGGCCCATAGAACACTGCCCTCCGTGATGTCACATCATGACGCCACAGGCGTGCAGGCACACTGCACACACCCGCTGCCGTTCTGTCGAGGTGTGCCAACGGTTATCGCTGTTGTATACGCCACGATGTGAAACGTTCTATATGTTGTCGAATCACCCTCAATGTCATTGGACAGGAATAGCTAGGAATACAGTCATCCAAATGCAATTAAAAAATGTAAGCAATATTTGTCTGCATGGCTCTTGAGGGCAGAACGAGTAAGCGATATTGAATGCGGCTAAATTATTACTGTATGAAGCATTCATTCCCTGAACTTTTTGTCCTCTTCATGCCCTGCAAACCACAATGCAAGTGGCCGGCATATATTAGCGTTACCTATCGTTATTACAGATTCACTTTGTTTTTCTAGACACCGACAATAAATCGCTTCGCGGCGAGTGAGATTATTGTCCGCACCCGAATACGCCTGCCACATGACTAATTTATTGTCATTCTCACCGAATGTCATTAGTTAAATTTAATATCATTTTTCTACACGCTGCTGCACGACTAAACCTAATGCCTTTTGCAAATAAGGACAATTGCAATGGATAAAAAAAGGAGCGTACACAACATTTCATAGTGTTTTGACATGATACGAAATTGGTGGAGCTTTGAGAGAAAGCAGATTTCGAATTCTTGTTTAAGTCTTACATTTTATATGCAACCAACTTGATGATTACGACTATCCATTACATATTTATTAATTTCTGTAGCTTCTGTAGTAATAATAATCAGAAATGCAAACTGCCAGAAAACAGAAAAACGGAACTAGGGACCTACTCACCGCCACGGCTTCTGAGTATTTTAGCACGGCATGTTTACTTGAACGAGGCTGCAAGGAATTTTATTACAGGAATTTCATAATTTTTAAACATTTTTAATGCATAAGGATACAATTCTACGTGAAAATGGAGTCATGATTTAACCTTTCGCTGAACGCCCACTTTCAACTAAGGCTTTAGAGAGTAAGCCAAACCTTAGATTTATGGATTACGTTCTTGCGAACGTCACTGCCGACCTAATTCGAATATAGAAGGCAGGCTTCAAATCCACAAGGTTAGCTAAATAAAATAATTTTGATTCAATATTACTATCCCAGCTTATAGAGTGGGCCCTAATATAAAGCATAGGCCTGCCAGCTGAAAGAGTCATAGGAGGTAAAATAATTATAATGAATGTGATGGAGAGAGCGTGATGAACGAAAAAAAGCTTAGCTGATCTCAACAAATCAGTTTCAGATTTGAACTGAAGCCCTTTCTAGTTTAGAATCTGTTCACGGCAATATTCGTGCGAAAAACTAGGCTTATCTGTAAATCTGTCCTGAGCCTAATAGGACAGCGAGATGTGATCTGATGTTTACAAATGCATTTTTATAAACGTGGGAGAATGCCATTCATCACTTTACAAAGTGTTTCTATTAAGACCCTGAAGTGTGACAATTTTTTTAAAAGCGCACTTGGCCTCTGTCTTAATCTCTAGTACAGAATGGCTACCTTCATATTTTAATCCTTTAATTGATATTTGGAGGGCGTTGAACAACAATCTCCATATTTGAACCGAGAATTTGAAAACAGGGCAACTGACTTAACATATCAAATGTCAGTGAGCACTTACCGAATTCACGAACAGGATTGATTTTGTGCAAAGGGCCATAATACTGAGCTAAGGGGAAAAAATGAAAGATCAGGCACATGTTTATAAAATGTTTATAATTTTTTTTCTGTTGCATCTTTCTAAATCGGGCGACTGATAAGAATTATGCTAACGAGTTGTGAATTTTGAGAGATGGCAAAGGAAGATGCGGGTGTGATCCCTAGGGTTGTGCGGTTGAAAAATTATTCCTATCAACTTAGACCTTCCCGGGTTCTCAGACGAGGTCACCAGACTTGAACATGGATTACAATTTGAATTAAGTGGAGACATGGCCAAGTCATTAGTTTCATTTAATTTGAAATTTGGGCATGGACGTTGTCGCTGGAGACTGAATGAGTGAAAACATTTAGGCAGGCCTCAGGAAGGCGGTAACCGGTTAGCCTATAACGTGGCTGCATACACTGTACTGCCCTCTGGTTACGTGGCATCACGAATATACAAACCATTAGTGATTTTTCATACCCTGCCATCTACAGCGTGAAAAATTTGAATAAGAAGATGAGGTCGGATTGCAATCCTCCAGGAAACTCGGATCCTGACATAAACACACGGCCCATACATCAAACTATTCGTTCGTCCTACAATGTCCTAGAGAGGTGCATTATGTCCTAGGGTTGATCAAGTTTCTTATGCGTTTGCTTCCAACTGTGTACTAATTGTCACGTATGCGCTAACAGATGCACAAAAATTACCGATGTACCAATAGCAAAGTGCACGTACAGAATCTGCTGGTCTTAGGGGGAACACAAAGAGGGCAAGGGACACTCTTCACTACGATAGTGAGTCCCACCCGAGCTTGGGCCGAATAAAATGACATCTCATGCTAGGTATATCATCTCCAGTTTACTATTTTTTGCGTCAGTTTGCTTCGATCTATATCCCTGTTGGATCGATCGTTGCTTCGAAGAGAGTTAGCGACTCGTCCTGTTCACTCTAAGGGTGAATGACCTTGTACGTAAGCGAGGATCACCAAGGGTAGCCGGCAAATAGGCGGCATCAACGCCAACGCGCAATGCCCTAACAGGAAGAAATTGAACGTTCTGAAATTGCTTTTAGGCCATTAGCTCGATGCTTACTTACGCCGATTATTACCTTCGTGTGGGCGAGTCGGTGAGGCATGGTGCAGAAAGGAGCGCAGAAAACTAGGACACAAGGAGCACACTGAAACAAACTGTGCTAGTCCTGTTTTTCAGCGTGTTCCTTGTATCCGGGTTTTTTGCGCTCCTTTCTGCACTTTCTTGCGCGATTTTCGCGTACGTTTAGAGTTGACCTTAGTGACCCTAACGATGAAACTAGTGTTAATTCGACATGCCCATGACAAGAGTGTGCTGCTACCGTCCCCAAAATTTTGCTTCGTCCGATTTGGACACAAAAAGATGTGCAGCTTATTTCGGCTGTAATGAATATGATGACGACACCCAAATTCTGGACTTTCTCATTATTTCAGCGTATTTTCATAGAAATCCCTGCTACCCTATTTTAGGAATAATTTGCACTAAGTTTCAACAAGTGTTGGCACCGGCAGCCTACTCAACTACGGTCTTTAGTTGCAAAAAAATGTAGCGCCGGTGGTTACTCTAGGCTCCTACATTTCTCATTTTAACCGAGTTGTATCGTAATTACAAACAGGTGATTTCTGAACTTCGCTAATTTCAATTTTATTAGAATAATAATTTATGCCCAGTCGGAAAAAACTAGAGAAAAGTTTCTGATGTTACGGCAAAATTTCTGTGTGGTTTTTGACGCGAAATCTGTTGTGACAACAGAACAGTCTGTAGTAACGTCAGAAATTTCTGTAGCTACAACAAAAAAGTGCTACAGAACTATAGACAATAGAAATTTACTACATAAAAACTACAGAGCTACAGAAAAGTGCTACAGAACTACAGAAAAATCTGATCGTTACGACAGAACTACAGGATATTTTGTCGTATTTTTGACACAGTTCTGTAGCTTTTTCGACTGGATGTACTACGTTACTATGGTGTGTGGAAAGATCAGATGTAGAATTTTACGCAGTAAGAAGGAGCATTCAATAAGGGTAGAAGGGGAGCCTCAGTTTTTCAAGCCAAGCCGAGTCAATTTTTCGAAAAGGGGACTTGTCTTAATCTGGATGGGAGCCTCATTTCTCATGCCAAGACAACGTATCGACAAGGGAACTTGCCTCCGTCTGGACCCAAAGACCCTTTGTGTCTTCATCTTTACCTTGCTTCACCTTGGATTGCTGTGCACTAGTAATGCTCATCCATGAATGAACTTTACAGTGGTTGCCAAAGCATATGTGTTCTTCCGCCCCTTGTTCTAAATTATTTGCGCCAATATGCAACTTTCCCACGAAATGGGGCACCAGAAAAATCTATTATCAGTATATCCTAGGCCTCCAACTATAAATACTCCCGCCTTTTCAATCACTGAATACTCCCCATCACCGATGCTTAGGGCTGGGAAAACTGCATATGAAAATCTATTCCATATTCCGCATCTATCCTTGAAGCTGGTCTGATCTATTGTCGGCACTTCTCATTTCTTTTTCCTCTGATGACGCTCTTCATCAACTGGTTTTTCAAAATCTTCAAAAAATGCTTCAGATTGTAATTCTATTGAACACATATAAAAGGAACGCACCGCATTAGTTATGGAGTTTGGTTTCATTTGTGGGGTTTAACGTCCCAAAGTGACTCAGGCTATGAGAGACGCCGTAGTGGAGGACGCCGGAAATTTCGATAACCTGGGGTTTGTTAGGGCGCTCGAATACTGTGCCCAAGGATGTAGAATCGAATCTCAGCTGCGGCGACCGCGTTTCGATGCAGGCAAAAAGCAATGTATCCGTGTGCTCTGCGAAGTCGATGCATGTTAAAGAACAAAAGGTGAGTCGCTTTGGGATGTTAAACCACACAGACCAAACATTTAAAAGGAACGGATTTTTCTATCCAATAGAACATTAACAAAGTCAAATCTTCTTGATAACTTGACAACGCATGGCGCCTATAATTCAGTGAAGGAAGCAGATATTACTGAGCATCTATATTTTGACTACATTCTCTCATATGTGGTTTAGCGTGGTAGTGTGATAACATAACGCGTGTATTAGGGGACGTTTGCAGCTAATTTTCATATCACAAAAGAAAAAAAAACAGTGTAGCCTCGTTTAACGAAATCATTTATTCTGTTTTGGTCGCCTACCTACACTATCCTTTCTATTACCCTTATTTTCCATGAATAGTGAAGTCATAGTGTGACGTCCAGATACTGCTGTTTAGCTATACGTGTGTTTCTGAATTTCTATTACGCGAAGCCACTACAAAGGCTAATTCCAGGAGAAGATATTTTAAATTGTTTGTGATTTAACTATTCAACGTTTCAAAGAGTCACACAGTTTCAGGGACGGCTTTTCGGAAGGCTACGAGATTTTGTACCACCTAAGTTTTGTTAATGTGCATTACAATGATAGTGCACGGGCACATTGTTCATGGCCTTCATGGAAAAGTGACTGCCGCGACCAGGAAACGATACCGTGTCTTTGGTTGAGCTATCCAAAGCCCTGTTAACTGAGCTGACCTTTAGAATTGTCAATCGCCGAAAAAGTACGTTTTTCAGGCTGGCGTTCACTTCATCCTTATTGGCAGCTTGGATGGCTGGTGCGCCTTAACGCATATGTTAGAGACTTACAAAGCCGTCCATTTTCTAAGTACAAAACGCAAGGAAGGCTGACGAAGCTTTTTCTCACAAATAAGACACCGTAGAATTTCTGATCAGGAGTTAACGTTGCTTAAAAATCATTCAGCAAGGTGGGCATATACCTAAATGCGTTTCTGGAGTAAGACACATAAATGAAGCACAGGGCTGTTGTCCCAATTTACAGTCGTAGTACTCCTTACAGGCACAAGGGAATCAAGAGGCATTGTAATATGTACTCAGAAAGAGCCACTATCATGTTACACCGAAGGAATATTAATATGTGTTAAAAAAAGATCAAATTATTATCGTATTTTTGCTGTTCTTTTTTTACTGAAGTGCTATTATACGCAATATTTCATAATGACATAATAGCTGTAATATTATATGACTATAGAATAACATTTACATTAGTTTGTTTTACTACGAATTTTACAATAACGTTCATTGCAATGCAACAAAAATTGACGTCCATATCTAGTAATGTTTATTTGGCACCTTTCTTATATGAAAAGCACGTGTTATAGCATATAGGGGTAGCGGTAAAGAAAAGCGCCGACGCAGATAAGGTGACTTGCCAAATCGCCCTAAGAGACGATATCTGCAGTTCATTTTACAGCGCTATTTCTCCTTCGTTTATCTGCGATGTTCGCCCTGCCATGGTGGTGCAGCGGATAGGGCACTCGACTGCTTTACCCAAAGATACAGGATCGATTTACATCCGCGGCGGTCGCATTGATTTGTTAAGCCGCACGACATAAACAAAACATTTGCGAATACTGCCTTTTTCTTAAACCTAATAACTGATGAGATGGCGCCGCATGCTCGTGCACGTTATTATATTTAATCTTGTTCCGCACAAAAAGCTTCGCCGCATTATCGTCATGCCCATGGGATGAAATCACTATGTTACCGCTACATCCGAACATGCTTTGTATAAAACTAAAACGCACCTTCGTGCTGTGCAGTAAGCAGTAACGTGTTCATAAAGTTCTATCTAAGCTACTGCTACATTCGAAAATGCAGGTAAATTCGCCATACACATTCGCCCCCTCGCTCAAGACAGAGACAGAGAGAGAGAGAGAACTTATATTCGTCCAACAGAGTGAATATCCCGCTCTTCGGGGGTTAGAACCGGAAGGTGGGACAGTCGCCTTAGTTCAGGCCGGTAGTTCTTGGACTCCGGCAGCATCTTCGGCCAGTCGAACTATTTCTCTTTGGGCTCTTGGGTCTCAGCTTCGCAGAAGGGTCTCCCAGGTGTCTTTAGTTATATTTTTAGCCCTGCCTGGTGACTTTGCACATTCCCATATTTTGTGATCTAGAGATCCACTTTCCTTACATACCAAACATCGAAACGGCAGAGAACAAGTGCAGTTCGGGAAACCTTGTTTAACGACAGTTGAACATGAAGAAATTTACTTTTTGCAGCCACTAAACAGTACGCCATTCTCGTTAGTCTTTGGCTATAAATACCCAGTATCTTTCAGCGTGGTTATATTTTTCGTATTATGTGTGTGTTATATTGTATCTATGTAGGTCAAATGCAATTGAGCTCGCTTGTGCAATAAAAGAGGCCCCGTCCTCACTTAGCACTGAGCTTTTTTGACCCAAGAAGGAACACAAACGGCTGAACGTTCGGAACAACAGCGGGATTGTATAGCTAGCAATTGCAGTGCACAGACGTCCTTGTCGTGTTTATTGTACGCTCTTCGCATTTCACATTCGCAACATTTATGACTGTCTTTATTGCTCGCAGTGAGTTTGTCGAAGTACATTGCCCCAGCTAATGCTCAGCAAGGCAGACTGACAACCCAGATGGCGAGTTCAATAAACTGCACATTTAAAGACGCAGGTCCACATATAACTGTTTTAAGATTGTAGTGCAATCCTCTCAACTCCGGATGCCTACCTCTATACAGAAGAGTGGTAGGCTGACGAGAGTGGCGTGACCCCTCATGAGGAATGCTTGTCTCCTGATATTTCGCTCAACACCATAGGCAACCCAAATCGGCTGATATGCTTTAACATGTACAGCTTATGGGAGCTTTCAGCTCCACATAAGCTGTACATGTTTAATAAGGCATATAAGACTCTTCGTAAGATTGTGCAGAATGTCGCGTTGGGGAAGGACTGTTCGACTTCATGTTTCTAGAAGCATAGAAGCAATGAAAGGGCGAGAGGTACACAATATTGCTTGTCCACAGCTAGGCATAGCAAAATGCGAAAGCCTTCCACTTAGATCTAGGCTTATCGGACACGCTATCATAAAACGAACGTGGTGTCGATTTTCAGCCGTATATTGGAAGCTCGGTTTTCTTACCGTTACAGGATCTTCGCAAGCGTGCGACAACATACGTGGGTTTGAGTTCTCCTGAAAGCAGTTCATGATTGAGACGGTGAACTCTCTTTTCTCGATCTGCAATGTATTGAAAAAGGGAAAAGAGAAGCATCAACACATGCATCATGACAAAGAACGATTAAAATTAACTTCAGAATTTGTAAGTTAGGCACGTGTGTTCAAAATCAACCTTAACATTAATTTTGAATGAAACTTGGAGGTGCAGTGAACCATCGCCGCTTGTAATTAAGGACCGTGGCACTTTTCATAATGCGATAATAATAACATCCGGGATTCTTGTATCGGACGTTGCACATGTGCCTCTACAGCATGGAGGCATGCTTGTAGGGCTTACTTAAAGTATGGCGCTATGTGTAGTCGTCTCAGGCAATTTTCGTAGCAAATATAAGTGTCCTACTTACACTTGTAGCTATGGCACGTTATGACTTGAAGAGAGCGAAGGCGTTTACGTCGAGGGGCAAACGATGGCTACATAATATGAAAGAGTAACGAAGTGTAGAGGAGAGCCTCTGTACACTAGCCAGCCCTTCGATAAGGAAAATTGGCGCGAGTATCACTGGGATGGTTTATACACGCTTTTGACGCCTAAGATTTGCGAGAGAGGAGGAGAAAGAGACGAAGGACAAGGAATGAAGAAATCATTCCTTGATTATAGATCTCAGTCAATTTAGCCTGATCCGTTACTTGAACCAGCAAGTAAATATTAGCAGCTGCAGAAAAATCTGATAATGCGAGGTGCAGAGATTCGCAAGTGTAGTGTACTAGGCGCCGCCGGTTGGGGGTCTAACAGTAGCTATCTGGTATAGAGAGAGACAATTGTGGTGGTGCCCCATCTCATCGACAGGGATGTGTAACTGCCCCTACAAACATCGGCAGATCGCATTTCGATGCATTCTTCCCGGACTGCACCACCAGCAGTGTGTTGTATACAACCTTTGCTTACGACTGTACATGACGAGTGAGTAAACAAGCTGCTTGTAGCTTAAGACGTGTTTCTTCAAAACGCACACAAAATATACAAGCCAAAGGTTTGTAACATGAAGGAAAGCGTAAAGAATATTTCGGTGATGACGACTTTGAGGTAATAAATATTCGTGGATGTGTTTGGTAAAACATTGGATCAGCATGCCTCCGGTGGGAAAGGAACCCACCACCTCCTCATATAGCGCAGAACGGTCAACCCTTGAGCAGTGGCGTCAGCAGTTCAATGTTCCACACTCTCTTCAATTTATGTTGTGTCTAACCTATCTTCATAGCTTTTGTCGACGCCACACACCATCACTGCGGCGACGTAGAACGTCTTATAATACCAAGAAGGCCATGTAGAACTTGATCTGACAGGGATGGCGAGAGCTTTGCAGTAACGTTTTATGATTCACACGCCGTAAGGTGCGTGTAAACCCTCTAATAATATAAGCAGCTAGGATATTCGGTGCTAATATTAGGGTTTTCGTTCTGAGAGGCTGAAAGATGTAGCCAACAGCCATTTACAAAAGGAAAGCATAGAGGGTTCGTGGTACGACAGCATTTTGGAACCTCACCATGTTAGTGCAGGGTGAAGCTGGCGAACACAATATTTACTGTAAATTAATACCCGGTAGATTGAAAGAATAAATTAACAGTCATTACGGAGGAGAGTGGCGATGGTGAACACTTCGTGGGACAGGTTACGCATGTCATAAATATCTAAGAATGTGGAAGATTATACAGCTTTTTCGATACCTCATTGATAGAACGCCAGACACGAAGCTAGGAGATAGGAAATTTTGGCCCCATCGCTGGCATGTGGTTTTTCTTCTGCTTTCTAACCAATTACCCCAGAATATTTAGTACTTCACTTTACCACCAGATAGAAAAATAAATTTGCAATCCTCTTTTTGTGTCACTTGATGTCTTGTTTCTAAACTATCTCAAAATTAAGCCTATTATTTACTCATGTGTTATTCTTCCCCCTTCTAACCAAATACTTCAAGGCTCAGAAATTTTTCGCATTCATTAACACCAAACAATTCGCTTTCTTGTTCTTTCTCCCAGTGGCTGTGAAGACCTATTTTATACATCCAATAACGAAGCCCTTAATTTTCCTTTCATGTATTTGCTCATTTCAAGGTGCCAAAATTACATTAGGCCCCTTTGAATGCCTTCCTCTACAAATTACCACGTTCCATCATTTAACCTGCTTCTTATGCTTACTTATTTTGTGCTTGCAGTGCGCATTTCTGTACCGCTGCCGACATTTTGCTTTATATTTAAGGTTATGGGATGACCGGTTCTGTTTGGAAGCAAGGCAATCTTCCAGGATACACTCTTTTCTTCCTGGCCTTAATCCCCTACCTTGCTATTCTTCTTCAGCAGAAAAAACATATATAAGCCCTTCACGCGATGACCACTCCGCTCATACAATACCAGTGTCCTTGTGAAAAGGTTGATTTAGAGCTGACGCTCATCCTCAACAACTATTCGGTTCTCTTCAACACTATCAGTCACATGTAGCACCAGAGATATTTGAAATTAAGATAGTTTTAGTGTTTCTCTGTGCTTACACACAGGCCACAGTAACAAGCACACAAATAGAACAGACCATCGACCTACTCCATGCACAACTTTGTCATCTAGCCAATCTTGTTCGGTTCCGTTCCTTACTTTTTGTCTGCTTCATTCCTTCCTATATCTTAATAGTATGGGAGGGTCCGTTCTTTGTTGCCTGGCGTGCATCCAGACTTCTTCACTGCAGTGTTTGGCTAGCCAAAGGTAGCCGCTTCCCGCTCACGTAATATTGACATCATTATGTCAATTAAAAACAGCAGATCACGTGACAGAAGAGTAGCATTATTCTCCGCTATGAGCAGGTGCATTACAGAGTTTCCTATTAACAAAATGCATCTTCGCTTCTTAGCATTTCCACGTGGCATGTGTTCACATCGTCACTTTATGTTCACTATAAAAAATAGGATAGGCCATTTAAGAAACTACACTGAGGGACATTGCAAGATCTTATTCTCATATTATAGCGACAATCTGCATTTTCTTCCGCTTTTTTCTAAAACCACTTTGCTCAATATTCCTTGCGGTCAGTCCCACAATTTGTCAGTGCCTGTGTCTTTTAAATGTTTGTTACATCGTGTCAGAAGTGGGATACGAACCCACGCCCACATTTGTAGCCCAGAACTTGAGTCTGGTGCCTTTTTCATTCAAGGAGAGAAAGGAAGTGGCAGGAGGAAAGAGGCAAGTAGCTTTGCTACCCAGCTGATACGCTGCAATCTCATACAATTACCTCCCTCCATATAAGATAGGAAGACCTGCGTTAAGGCGAAGCTATTCATTGTTGCACTGCGCAAGGCAAAATTGTTACGTAGTCACGTTCGATGCCGCCTTGCCAGCATCATACATTGATGCCCTTACTTTATTCTCAGGCAACAACATCGTCAATCCAATATGGGACAACTAAAAACAATAGTCTGTGGAGAATAAAACATGAAGCTATAGTATCTTCGCCTAATTAAGTGAAATATTCTCTATTCAGAGAATATAGGATCCCTAACGTAAATTTTTGAATTTGCGCATATTTGATGAATAATGTATCCACGGTTTCTAAGCGAGGGTGCAAAAATTCTTGACGTGTTAGGTATAAACGAAAACGGTCCTGCTAGTACACTTTGACGTGCCTTAAGCGTTTTAATTAATAAAGTGCAACACGAATACCAACCAAGAAGAGATAGAAATTCCGGGAATTATCTTAAATTTAGACATTCGCTCGACAGCAACGTTGAACCACTTTAACCCTTGTTCCTTCATGCATCCTCCAATTTGCAGAATAAAACACACATTTATCGACATTTCAATGTTTGCTTTTCTAGCTTGCCTCCCCTACAGCCGCATTTCACTTTCGGACTTGTGATTGCCTCCGCAGTGCGTCACTATATATCTGTTATGCAGTTTTTCTCTGCATCACAACTCAATTTTACATGACTGATCTGCAAGCAACAAATGATTTTCTCAGGGTATTAGACCCAAGATTGCCATTTTCGTCTTAAATGTGTTTTATGTTTGCATTAGGAAAACGAGGCAGGAGTGAAAAGTTATATATGACCACTATTTCACTGTTTTTGACGTCGTTTTCAGTTAAAGCGCTAGTTTAGTCGGTTGCAAATTTTACTCTCACCGCTTCATATATTACAGCAGGAATCCCTTTTCTCCTAGTAATAGCTGCACATTCCCTCGCAGCGCCCAGCACTGGAAAAGAAACAAACACTATAATTAGTGAACCTTTGAACTGAGCCAAAAAAATATTTCTCGAGTAAAATAAGTGTATGTACTATAATAATGTTATATTTTGAATCCACTAGAATATTCGCACTCGGCGGAAAATTGCCGAAAAGGGTTGCGACTAAATGTTTTTCATAACTTCGTCAGCTAATCTACCTGAGAAAGCTTAACAAGACTCATGTCGCCTTGATGTTTTGCAGGGTTTTTTGGTTAAACGAAACCATTCACAAGAATAAAGGCTTCAACAAAGTAAAATTATTTTTAATATTTACATCAAAAATAGGAATTGTAGGGTTTGTTTCTATAAAAAACAGAAAGATGAATTTGAGATCAAAACCTTTGTTTGATGGAACAAACTTCCATCGCCGGCCGTCCAAACAAAAACATTACCCCTCTAAGGAGTTTAAGGGCTGGTGTATAACATCCTCAGGTCGATATGTCTATCTTCGTTTGCATTTTGCATATATGGGGGGGGGGGGGGTAAAACTTTATTAGCCTTGATGGCTACCTACAGTCTTGTCTTCCTTCGTCCCTGTCGTTTTTTTGCGCTGTGCTACAAAATTGATAACCAACGTTCCCAAGCTTCTGTTTTAACAGTTCTTGGACCCGGCCGGCGTGATCGACCAGTGGGGTTACACCTAGCTGCACATCAGGGTGTGAGCGCAGCAGTACAGTCTCTCAAAATTCTGTTTTTGTCTCTTGATTTATATTCTCAGTTTCTGGAATGCGTCCATAACATATGTACCAGATCCGCCTTATCGTGACATATTTTTGATCTATCTCAGAACTGTTCCGGGTGCCACTGGCTAAGGGTAGCAGCATTTCAAAACTTCCTTGTTTTCAAGCGCCTTCAGATGCTTTTTTGGCTCTTCCTTAGTGTTCTATCTGCGGTCGAGGTCGGTAGAATTGTCGACCAGAAACTAGAACAGAAATGCGTTTGGAGAACAAAAACGTTGGGGTCATTTTTTTTTCAATTATCTTTTTATTCCTTTGCAAGCACCTATTTTCACCACCAGTTGAAATATTTGTTGTAGGTGAGGAGTAGGGGCCGCGTCTAGGAGAAATGACTGTTTTATGCGTACAATAATCCTTACAGCAGCGAAATAAAAGAGGACAGTTGCCTCTGTGCCGTACGCTGCTATGTTCGCTGCTAGGACAGACAAGATTGCAGGAAAACTGCGAAATGTATATTATACCTACCAATGCATTGGAACGTCTCGCTAGCATTAGGTCAATATGCTTGATTGAAGATAAATTATCGTTCTTAAGGCAGGTGATCACATACGTTGCAGGGAGTGGTCAATGCAGAAGTGCTTTAGGATTCAATTTTTAGCGCTAATGTATACTCATTTTGAAATTACCTTTCTTAGACACACTGCAGTTGATAGTAATACTTCCTTAAAGCAGGTACCCTGTGCATCCATTTTCATTCCGTTAGAAATAATACAGCGCCTACAGTCAAGAGTTTCCCAAGTTTAGAAAGCGCGACACGAAATATATTCAAGTTGTCTACAGCAAGGAATGCATATTCCCTTTCACAAGCTGTTCGCAACATTTCTAGAGGCAAGGACGACCAGAGCTCATAACTAGTTCAACAGAATTTTCTTCTCTCCACAAGTTTAAACTGTCTCACACGCAAGTTGGAAAACACTCATGTGCTATGCTGCCTCCCGGATTTGCCTGATCACCTTGGTAATAGTTCACAAATGACGCAGTAGTTAACAGACGGCGAATACTGCTTCGAGTATTCGTTGTGGAATGCAACGATACCATATTTATTCACTAAGCAGGCACGAGCTCCCAAGCTGCATTTCTCATCTGAGGTGCGAGGAAACTTGAATAAAAATCAATATATTACTGGAGTAATGCACGCAGTCTCGAGGTCTTGAGAAGAATAAGATTGGGATGAAGCGCATTTGGCAAGCACTCGCAATTATGACTAGCAGCTTACCGGTATCGCTCAAGAGGAAAGCATACAACAGTTGCATCTTACCTGTACTCACCTATGGGGCTGAAACGGGGAGGCTAACCAAGAGAATTCTACTTAAGTTGAGGACAACCCAGAGGGCTATGGAACGAAAAATGATAGGGGTAACATTAAGAGATACGAAGCGTGCAGAGTGGATCAGAGAAATAACTCAAGTTACCGACATTCTAGTGAAAATTAAGAAGAAGAAATTGGCATGGGCAGCACATGTAGTGCGAAGAGAGGATAATCGATAGTCGTTCAGGGTAACAACCTGGATTCCAAGGGAAGGCAAGCGTAGCAGAGGGCGGCAGAATGTTAGGTTGGCGGATGAGGTTAAGAAGTTCGCAGGGGTCACGTGGATGCAGTTTGCACAGAACCGGGTTAATTGGAGAAATATGGGAGAGGCCTTCGCCCTGCAGTGGGTAAGTCAGGCTGATGATGATGATGATGATGATGAATGTAAACTACAATGATCCGAATAATTTCTGGATAAATAAATACTTCTAAAATTACTGCTGTCAAGCTGTATGAAGAACAAAGAGCAAAGTGAATTACAAAAATTTTGCACTTTTTTGAATGGAGCTAGTTAGCCCTACCGTAATACAGGATGTTAACTCTCCAATAGAGGATGTTAACTCTCGATGGAGGATGAAATAGGGAAGCTTGTCTTTCTGAAACGGCACAGACTTGATGCGTAATGAAAAAGCAGTGCATTTCAAATGCAAACGTAATTTGCTTTGCATGATATTTTAGCTGGAACCAATAGAAGTTACAGGCAATATTAAATATTAGGGGTACATTTCAACTGCCAGATGAGCTGGGACAATCATTCTCATCAGACAAGCCGTCTCGTGTCACAAGTGTTATTAACCGGCCTTTTCACTTACTTCCATGCAAACCCTACTGAAAAACTAACGTTCCATGGGGCAATAACCTCATAAAATCTCATCTAATCGCATAGATTCTCATACGGTGCACATCATTATCATAAAATATCGTACATAATTTATGATAATGTACAAGAAACTATGAGACCTTATGCAACTATGTGCGACTTGTATGTGATTTCTTATGTGAATTGAATGAAATTGTGTGCGAAAATGGGAGGATATTGCCTCATAAAATTTTTTCATTAGGGAAGCTAAACTTCTCCTCTATTATTCACATTTTAAGTCCAAAGCAAGCTATTCGAACCTAGTTTAGGGAACAACTACAGGTATCAATAAAATATAATTTACGTTCTGCAGAAGAAAGCTTTGCGTGCAGTACTAAACGCCGATTCTGATATGAATACATGCGATTTATTCCGCCAATTTTATATCATAAATTACCTGAAATGTATAAATGTTAGGCTGGCTGAAAGATATAAGAAAAATATAAAACAAAATGTCAATTACTTGCGTAACACGGCACACCTTTCGCTAAATGTAAACTTTTACCCTAGCGGACACGGCGAACTGGGCATATTCCAACCTGCCGCACACTGTAAGGTACATATAGCTTAGAACTCAAGTTGTCCCGTCTTTTGAACAAGTTTGATGCTGTAAAAGGTGATTCATGCCGCGAAGGTATGCAGGATGTATCTACTGAGTTTTTAATGTCCCAATGCTCTCTTTACTTTTATATTTTTGTCGTTCCATAAACTGTTGACATGTTTTAAATAACAAAATACCTGCTTTTTATGAAATTTATTTTTCTTGATTTTTTTATTTTTGTGTGCTCGGTATTTTCTTGCCTTTTTTCTCTGTTTAATTCTGTTCCAGCTTTTTTTTTTCACAACCTTGGTTGTATTTCGTGATGTTACTTGTGTAAGTAATTTGAATGTTGCTTGCTGCCCTGCAATGTAGGGGCCGGTAAGCATGACAAGACATAATTTCTAGCTTTTTTTCTTCGACACTCACCGTGCACACGTGGGAAATAAAATATATTTAAAATTGAAATTTATTGTGTAAACCAAAATGCAGACATTACACATTCCACACAATCTCAATTATAAGGAATTATGCATCTGTATTACACAAAAGGCGAAGGAATTATATGTGAAACCAAGTGAACTGTAACGCTCTGCGCTGAAACAAACAACAATTTAGTGGTAAAAGTTCCTACATCCACCTAACAGAAAAAAGAAACCTACAATGATATAAAATTGGAATAGACTTAAAGTTACGAGCTGTTTTATATTTCTGAACTTATAAATTAGCTGAGGGTCAGAAAAGGCATGCCAAGAATTCAGTTTCATGCCTTTTTCGTTCTAGGTATCTTGAAGGCATCTCCAGAGCTCATGGAGATCCCGATGTTTTCGAAACATTGCGTCATCAGGCACACTGCTTCTGGGATCTTGGATGCTGGTTTAGAGACGCTTACCCAAAGCATTGAAGGCAGCTTCGTATGTATTGATTTAATTGGAACTTCATAATATTTTTCTACTGTTTCTTGCGACCGATAGCAGGATAAAATGGTAGCATTCAAATTTGTCATGAGGACGTTATTGAAGTAATCGCCAGCCAGCTATATACTTGACACTAGCAGTACCAAATAATTTGAAAACCGGTTATGAAAACACTTCACTGCAGGTTATATACTATTGTATTTTTATGCCCTTCATTAAAAAACATGTCATTGATATCAACTGTGCGCTTTCTTGTTACCAATATCAAATGCTTATTTAATGCCCTTATCGATTGTTTATCATTGATCTACATTACTGTTGATGTGAGATTTAACGTTAATTTTGTATGCTGTGTAGCTTTGTTTTGATTTCAATGCATATTGCACAAACTATATTTGCTAAATAAAATAGAATCTGCATTTTGTACATGCTAATCCTGTGGAATGACACTAAGATATTATTATCTTATTCACATTATATACATATTTTGGTATATATGTTTCCACTTGTTAGTTCGCGCGAAAAAAATGTTTTACAGCTCACCCCACTCATACGCTATCTTCATGGAGAATGCGAGAACTTGAAATATAGGTAAATGTAAGCGAACGCTTGAGATGTTAGAGGAATTTTTTTATTGTTTCGCCGAGATTTTGGGTTATTAGAAAGGGACCTGACATTCAATAGTAATCAATGCTAGAATATATCTGACATTCCTAATTTGGATTTCGTTCCATATATATATATATATGATGTGAAATCAATTTCTCAAGGTCCGGGCTTTCTATTGTCAATACACGCGTATTCTTTCTCGCGGTCACATTTTTTAGTTTGGTGACATAGTGTTGTCTTTGTATTGTATTAATGACAAACGTATTCTCGATTCCCCACGCTTGTAGTGGAAGCAGGTATGCCTTTGCTCACCACCCCGGCCAGGGTCCCCTCTTCTAATTACTGGGAGTGGGGCTGTGGTAAAAAAATTGTAGAAATATCCCTTCCAGTTGCAAACGAAATTATATTCATCCTCTGATTCTAAGCATACAATGTCTTACGGCATGGTCTGCGAGAATAGGTCCCAGCGGTCAACGACCGTACCAGCTTCTGATTTTCCTCTAACAGTAGGGCAACGCCTTTATATTGGAACTTTAGGACAACATTTAGCAGTTTTTACACTTACATGCCAGGCATTTCTTTTGAACAGGGAAATCCTCGGCGTACAATCCAACTTTGGTGTCTTCTCTTTTCCTTTCTTTCATTGCCATCGGAGTTGGGAGCATCTCGTATGCAGCTCCAGGAATACTGTCATCATTGTTTGCTTGACATTCTACGAACGCTATGACTGATATGTAGAGAACCGCAGTTTTCATTGTCGTTGCAATAACATGCATCCTGGATAAAGTGGGCAGGGAACAAAATAAATTTCTAGAAACAATAGGAAACTTCCGCTATGAAAGAAAGGCAGTAGAATAGAGCTCTGACTAATGTTATTGAGAAAATAGTTCAGCACCGCGAATATATTCGCCATGGTTTGATACACCATGCAATAAATGAAAAATGACCAACTTTTATTTTCAGCTGCATTGAAATTGTGCGTTTTTGCTAGTTCAGTGAAGTTTCACAGTCCCAACAAGCCAATATTGGAGCTGTATATCAGCACTACACATTGGGCACTAAATAATTTCATCATGTGGAGTCATAATGCTATGTTGATTGGCTCGTCATCGTGAAGCAATAGCATTCTCAGGAAAACATCAATATCACTTACATGATGAGTGCAAGTACAAAGAAACATTTGTTGAAAAATTTGATTTCCAGGGTATGATATTAAGGCAAAAGCCTTTAATAGCTGATACTCTCGTGAACAAAACGTGTCCCGCTTTGGCGGCGGCTCTGATTGGCTTAAGTGGGATGACGTCATAAAATTCTCGACCAATCACAGGGCACCACCACAGTGTGTGCGAATGCATGGCTTACTTGACCATATGCCAATAAATAATCAGGTACTAAGTAATGACTAAATATTTAACCAATGACTAATCTAAATAATTACTAAAAATGACAGTTGCGTACCAAAATGAGGCACTGATTCGTTTGCCTTTCACTACTTTAGTTGCTGAAGTCCCTCGTAAATTTTATCAGAAAGGTTGAACGTCTCAAACACTTATATAATTTAAAGTAGAAACCTGTTAAATACATTTTCACAAAACTTGTATCAGTTCTATAGGCGATTTGTATTTTCCATACTTGTGCGTCATTCTCGCATTTGCGATACCAGTTTTAAAAATTATTAAAATGCAATTGTGCTAGCACTCCACATCAAAGACATACGGCTATCTTTGACGTCCTTCCAAAGCCTACGCTTATTCATTACCTCATGTAGCACTCTAAACCATTGTCCGAACACCTCACTGATCTAAAGCTACGACCGCTTAAAATGCTGCACTTGAGTGCTTCCCCTCCCCAGTGAATTTGGCTGTGACAATGGTCGATGGACCGCGTTTGTTACAGCAACATCAAGATCAGCGCGAGATCGTTTAGCGGTTAGAGCTACTGTGCCGGCCTTAACTTTATGCTTTAGCTTCGTCAAATGGATATTACATTTATTAAAACAGTTCATTAGAGACATTGATGGAGACCACGTGTTAAAGTGGCATGATTATATAGTTGGGAATAAAGTTTTTTGTTAAGCAGTAAAAAATCTGAGGGCATTTAGGCTCTGCGGTTAAGCGAACGACGTGATAGCGTTGCACACAGATGGCGAATGTCTTTCATTTTTATTAAGTTTTACATTGTATATATTAATTATAATTAGTTTATCTTTTAATGCATCAATATCGAGAATCAGCAAACATTGATACCTTTGAATACTTTGTATACATTTTAAACTATTAAAAAATTAATTTGTTCAGTACGCACTGAATTTAATAATTTGCGTCAGCAAGCATTGCTTTCAGATTCTTGGCGATTTGAGACTTTTAAAAACCCCATTGTTTGATTGTTTCACGAGTTTGTCATTTTTAATTATAAATTATTCAATTATTTCAACGATTTCATTACTCGCCATTCTTATTACACACTGATCAATCTGCAATCACTAGAACCAAAACTTATCATAATAAGAATTTTTGCGCAGCCCTCGGTCATTACTAAACGAGGTGCCGACAGCTAGAGGCAGTGTTTTGACCGATAAGCTGCATTAGCTATCGCTCAATGAAGTTCGACTTTGAACCTCATGATCCACACCTCAGTTACTAGTGTGATGAATAGGTGCTGTCATACCTGTTGTGAAAAGCTATAATCAAACGATATTCTTAAAATATGCGTGTTTGTAGAGCTAACTATACATATGTGAACTCTCATCTGCCTCGGTCTTTACGGTTTAGGCGCATGACAGGCGCGGTTCTGCCTTACGTCTTTGGGACGGCATTTCTAGCGACCATAGTTCTTAGCGATGTCAGTGTGCACTACAGGTTTTTCGGCAACAAATATATTTTGCCCTCCTTCAAATGTGGCGTCAAGCCCTGTAATGGCCATCTCCGATGCATTAAACTCTAAATAATATTATTATATAAAAAAACCCGCACTCCAAATCAATATAGCGGAGGTTGTATATATGGCCACGCGAACCTACCAACGCTGCCATTTTTGACAGCTTTGGTTTGAAAGGAGCTTGTGCCCGCAAAATCGTACAACTCACAGCCGCATTCCTTGCGTGAGAAAAGTCATCACGGAGGCCATCAAATATCCTTCCCATGGTAAGCTTCGAGAATTGGCCAAGATGCGGTCATAAATAATAGGAGGGCCAAATATTAATTTCCCTATATAACACACCTTGTCAAATACGAACGTCTATTTGCCCCTTTAAGCGATTGAGATCACAGAGAGAGTGAATACTTGCAAAACAAAACACAAATTAGAATTGCAGTAGACGAGAAAAATACACACTGCTGGCACCTAATTATAGAAGATTACATGAAGGAGATTTCAAGGTCTGATGATCTTCAATGGCAGCTATGAAACCGGGACACAGTTCCAATCCTGTGATGCGCATGGCATAAAACTTTAAGAAAAGTTATCACTACGGGAAAAGACAATCCCGACTTATTGAATGTGGTCGATGCGACATGGTTTGTACCTTGCAAGGGATGTTGCGCAAGTATGAGTGCAGTAGGTGGATACGAGACAAACGACGGCGAAAAATAATAAAATGTAGACCAAAGGTTTGCTTCACTCTGGAAATGCTGGCAGTCCTGTATGTAGTTTCCTAAACAAATAAAATGGAGTTGTACTCAAGACGATCTAGTTTTAACCTTTTCTTATCTCAGGTCCCAAACAGAGGAGGTGCTTTCATATTTATTGGGGACTAATTTTTAGGAAGAAGCAATTTTATTGATATGGAGACGAACGAAAGACTAGATCTCTGGTATCCGACTATTTCGCTAGCGTTGTGAACCAAGAGATTGAAGAGACCAAGAAACAACTAATGTAACGTGCACTCCAAGTCAGCGCTAGCATGCGCGGTATGAAGAACGTCGGTAAAGATTGCGCTGTGGAAAGAGTTCCCGCAGTCGCACAGAACTTTAGGGGCTCCCTATCTCAGAAGAATGTCTCCAGGAAAAAGCTTGCTGTCTTCGCAGCGTAAGCAGACGGCATTGCTGTGGATTCGAGATACAGGGTGAGGTGGCCAACAGCTGGTACTTCCCAAAGATTACCCGACTGTCATCGGTAAAGCACCGTATAGATGAATGCCTACAACTTCGATATTTGTAAAATGACACGGAAATCTTTGAAGTATATACCCTGGGGGTGATGTCGGCGGTTCACGGTGTTAGCATAGTACTCACAATTCACACTTCTTGGAAACACTCACTGAGAGACCGGGCCACAAAAAGTGTTCTTAATTCTTTGGTAGGTCTTAAATTTGCCAAGGTGACCAGCGGTGGTATCGCCGAGGAAGGCGTGCAAGATGTTGCGACAAAGATAGCTGGAAATAATAGGCACCCATGGTTTGCCGAAATGGCTGTCATTATATAAGTAAAGCAGTCCACTCTGCATTTTAAAGTTGGTAAATCGATGGCGCAAAAAAAAAAAAGAATTCGGGATAGTTAAGTACCGGGGAGTGGATCTATCAACATGCGAAAGTTTGAGTCCGCTTGTTGTACGCATGCCACATTGACCTGGATGTCGAACATGGCAGCAATCGAAGCGGTGTGCACATCTTGGGCGGGCAAATCCTTTGCACGTGCGGGGATGGAAGCACTCAAAGGAGTACTAGTTGATGGGGAGACAAGAGAGCCTCGACAGAGGGCATCGCAGTCGAGGGGCTCCTTGCCTTTCTGAGTTATTATGAACAAAATGTTTGAAGTCTGGAGAATCCAGCGCTCGAGCCACCCATTTAAATATTTGAGGATAATAGCCCATATATAACGTGGTGGTCACTGACTACCTTGACATTGCGACCGTAGAGGTCAGGCCGAAATTTTACAACGGCTCATAAATCTGCAAGACACTCTTGATCTGTAGTAGGACAGTTATGATCAGCTGGAGTTACCGAGTCGTTAGGTTTTCGCTGAATGAATCTGAATGAATAATGAATGAATACAACGTTTTTGATGAATAAATCTAGTTGTGCTAATACGGTGCCAGTTAGTGTGCATATGGTTTTTGAAGACTCATCACAATGGTGCAGAACTGAATCTTATATCACAAGTTGCTTCAGCTTCTTAAGGCATTCTCGCAGTCAGGAGTCCAGTATGGATAACCATTTGCAACCAGCCAGTGTAGAAGGGATGCCACTCAAGCGAAATATTGGATTACCTGGCGAAAATAAAACGCTAGTCTGAGGGAACTAAGCAGATACTTAGTGCAGGACGGTCGTAGAAAATGTACGAAAGCAATAATTTTGTTGTAATTAGGCCTAATTTAATCCCTGCTTATGCTATTCAAACGTGAGTGATAGACATTGATGCAAACGTACATTTCTTTGCATTGATTTGAGAAAGGCGCCGTAGATCGCAGATAGAATTTTTTCGAGACGCTTTAGGTGTTCTGAATATTTTCGAGAAAATATCACTATGTTGTTCGTGTAGCATTATTATATCTTCCGTTTAAGGCCTCGCAAAACTATCTCGATCATGCGCTCAAATGTTGCCGGAGCATTGCATAGGCCAAAGGGCATCACACAAAACTCATAGAGCCCATCGAGATTAGCAAAAGTGGCCTTTTATTTGTCTGCCTGATGCTTAGGTCATTGCCAGTAACCAGATCGGAGGTCCACACTTGAGAAATAATTCTGCACCTTGAAACAATCAAAAGCGTCATCAGTGCATTCAAGGGATATATATATCCTTTCGAGGTATTGTATTCGCACCACAGAAATGGACGCAACGTCTTGCAGTGTAGTCTTTTTTCTTTACCAGCACAACAGACGATTATCAGGGACTAGACGAAGGGAGAATGGAAGAAGATACTCGATAGGTTCAGCGGCGAACTATGGTAGAACCCTCAATTTTTCTTCGATTTGTGGCAGCACAGGTTCGAACAAGAATAGAGCAGTCCGTGTCAAATGATTGGCCATGCTTCGTAAGCGAGCTAGCAACGCCTGTTTCTTGTTCGGCAAAAAGTGATGGTTAACTGAATTACAAAGTGCCTGATCAGAAGTAGCCGAAGTAGATGCGAGAGCAAGATTGCTGAGGGGTAGGAGAGCTACCGGTTGAGTGCGCGTGATGCAACTGCGGTATCTTTTCTATGTAGAATGGGATCGTGAGTAGAGTTGCAGGAGTAAGAAGAGATTAATCACATGACAAACGAAGAATTGATGTATCAGTTATAATACCGCGCGACAGCGTGTGCTCCAACGGTACAACTACAACCTCTCCAAAGGTAACCTGATCATATTTCATTTCAATGACTTAAACAGTCCCGGGGCTCCAAGAATTTCTAAGTGGTTCTCAGCACTCGCAATTGTGGCCACTCACCAATGGTAAATATGTAGGGTTGAGGAAACTGTTTTCTGTGGTTGGTAAAACTTTATCACCGCTCTCAGGAGGAAGAAGACGGCCGACTAGAAAACGGTAGCTCTTGATCGAGGGGAGGTGCTGGGGGTCGCCATCTTGAGTTAAAGCGGCCGCAATAACTACAAGTTTGTAAAAGGTTCATCCTAAATATTTGGGTGCAGAAACCAGGGAGGCTCTTGCCTGTACTTTACGAGGAACTTCGAGAGCTTCTTCAACATGTAGAGGCTGAGCTCTATCAGGACGGCTCGGTGTGCTCAGAAAACCCTAATTATTAGTGAGTGAAGTGCTGTTGTGTAATTCGATTCCGTGAAGCTTATCTTAAGGACGTACAGGGTCAGAGCTTTCAAAGCAACATTGCGTCCTATGTAGGCGCATATAAAAACGAAACGATACACGTAGAGGGGACCCTTAGGTGGGGCTTCGCATGACCAAATTCTTAGCTTTTATTTCGCGGCTGAGTCGGGTGCAATGGCACTTTGAAAGGAGTGATCTTGTTACAGCTAGAAGTGGACGACCCTGAACATCTACCTGCGACTCAAGTCCAATAATGGCGAGCTTAAGAAGGTCAATGACGAGCTCGAAGATGAAATCGCCGATGACGCATGCTTTGAAGCAGAATACGCAATGGTCATTGAGTACGATGACAGCGCGGCGCACACTGACCTGCCTTCTGAGTCCTCTTATTAGTTTGAAGTCCACGATGACTTCGCCTTTCGATGCTGCATGCACGAGACATAGCTACCTCTTCCGAAAGACCACACGTCAGGCTGCTGAAGCTAACCACAACAAATTTCTCTGGAGGCTTGAGCCGCTAGACTTAGTTTTGGGAGCCGTTTGGCGACATTTATCACTGGAATGATGGTCTCACTGCTAAAGAAAATTTTCACTATTTGCAACGTTTTTTTAGAGGTGACGCGGCCTCATCTATACCGAGTCTTCCGAAAACCGAGGTGCGCTTCACGGACCACTCGATTATAAGGCACGCTTGGAGCAAGTAAATGTGTTAAATCTTTAGCCCCACTCTCACCGCGACAGCAAGGAGGAAGAGGACGACTGACTACAAAACCAGTGGGGAACTGGCAAAGTAGTCAGGGACCCGGAGGCAATAGCATGCCAATCCAAAAAGATAAAAGTCCAAAACCACCGACGTTGTTAGTTCTTCATGGTCAATCCGAAAAAATCACTAAGGCCATTTTTTTTTGCCAATCAGGCGACCATTCAGCGTCGTCATGCCGTGCTGTCCTGCTGCTTCCAGACAAGACGGTCCTGTCGCAGTACATGCGATGCTTTAGGTGCGCGACCGAAGGAAGCTTGCACGAGACTGCCGTTGCAGGATTACATGCTCCAACTTCGGGGCTCGAAACGCCACAAGAATGTGGAATCGGGATGCGATGCGGAGAATCCGCCAAGGACATGATAGAATGAACACCGACGCGTATTCAATTCAAAACGTTCTAAGTGTTGGCAATGGCTTCCAACAGTTGCTGCTATGTTCGGAGCATCTTCGATAGAGGCCGTCAGCGCACGTTCATTAAAAAATTGTTGGCAAGGTAGCTGTAAGCGAAGTATGTAGGACACACATTTCGTCCTAGAACTGTATATGACTGGAATAGATTAAATAACCGAACAGTGACTCAACCTTGTTTATCTTTGCCGCCCATCTCAACTGATGACGTAAAAGCTCAAATGTGCGTATTTCAATTTTCCGCTTTATTTTGTTTTCGCTCAGTGGATTGTGTTAAAAATGACTTGTTGTATTGACCTGACAGTGTAATATTTCCTTCTTCATATGTTGTATCCATATGCCAGTGCATTTTTTTTTCTTGGCTCCGTTCTGTTGCCTACGATTATCGTTATCTGGCAATGTTATATTCTACCCTGCTAAAATCCCTCGTGCACTGCACTATATGTATATAAAGAATAAATATATAAATAAACCTACTAAATCCTTCACGGACTAAACTGCTATGGTGGCATCTAGTTTTGCTTTTTTTCCTTCGCACTCGGTCTTATTTCATCTTATTTTTTCAGAATCAAGTGTATTCTGATTGGTAACACGAGTGTCCGCACTTGGTATGTCTTACGTGGTCCCTTTCTTCCAGCATGAAACTATAGCAAAAGCAATGGTTACACTGCTGTGCTTCCACAACACAGGGCAGCCAGAAATGCTTTTAATGAACGAAGAATGCTTGTAAACTGTTTGAAGGTGAGCGAAAAAAGAAAAGAGCCGCGGGCTGCCCAAGCATTTTCTGTCTGAAGCTACCGCCGTTCAGGCGAGGTACGCCATCTTCGCCCTTGTTGTGTCCCCGGACGTAGTCCCCATGCCTTCGACGCTTTAATGGAACTCACTTCCCTTGCCGGCGCAAAAAAAAGAGTATGTTGGTGCCTCGCAGCGTTCTTCGAGGGAACGAGCGGCATGCCACGTTTCGGAGTGTTAATCATTGCAATGAAGCAGCCGTATTGCAGCGTGCTTTGCAACTCGCCGACTTTGACAAAAAACACATTTATGGGCACATCGCCATGTTCAGTGACTGCGTTGCTGTTTCAACTAGACGTCCCGATCTGATAGATTACCCAATTTCGGTCATTGATAAATAAATCGCTACCCACCAATGACCAAAAAATATTGATGGACATTTTTTCGTTACCACTGATCAGTCACCACTGATTTCGCCTGCCGCACCAATCACACGATCGGCCCCGGGACTGCACACCCAATTAAACTGACTCCATACCGTGCCTCACCTTCAGAACATAAGGTAATTGACGAATAGGTTCGTCATTTTGCTGACACAAAAATTTGCTCAAAATTCACTGAAACGAAAATAAAAATAATTTGGTCAGATAATTCGACCAAAAATTTCTATTAATGGGTTAGTTGGCTGACGTTATCTTGGAGTATACACGTATACTTATACGGTGGAAACGATATTGGCACTGTCTGATTTAGCAGAAAATCACTACTGATAGCGAGCTTTAGTGGTGATTTGTGAAGGAACCAGCAGTGAGGGTACATAATCATTCCTCTTTTCTTAAGATATTGAAATGGCACGAAATGTGAATAATCCAGTGTTCGCGCATTTTTTACAGAAATGTGGCCATCGCTACCTCGTTCTACCAACGCTAGAAACTTACCACGGAAAACGGTTCCGCCCCTGGCCTCTTAGCATACGTTTTTGCTTACAATTGTCTGAAACGTAATCAGCAATTCTCTTCCGTAGAACATAAGTTGAGCGTACTGTGATCATATGGTAGGGAGTACGTTTAGAACTCCAACGTGGATAGACAGTAGGCCTAGCCCTATGACGCAAATCACAGCTCTTTATCAGTAGTGTTGTCTGGTAGGCTTAGGAAATATCCGTCTTCAATATGGTTGCAGAAAAAAAATTGCAGTATAAAGAAACTTTATCACGGTGTCTGCCTAATGTTGTATAAGGGGTGCTCCCAATGACACCCATTGAATACAATGCATGTTTAACCACATTCATTAAAGAAATTAGTAATCAAAACTCACCTCACCTTTTCGCGAAGTAGTTAGAAAACCTTTGTTTACTGGGTTCAATTTTAGAGCGTTACCTTCACGACCCTCGAAGCTTTGGATACGTTTGGATTTCAATGAATTTCCTTTCCCAATCAGTCGGCCATTGGATATAGCAGAAAGTTGTGTATTTATGCCGTACTTGATAAAACCCTAGGAGAAATACATACGAAGAGCCGTATGGCGCATAAAAGCTTTTTTTATTTTCCGGAGAGCAGCTGTAGCGGATATTGAAAGCACGTCCAGTTAAGCCTGTTTCAGAATTGAACAATGCAGACTTTTTGTGTGCAAAGCGCGAAGACTGAAAGGAGGCTTTAATTGTTAAATATCATCGCGCGTACATTAAAACTGCTGTTTCTTTAATTTTTCGAAAACTGACGGTAAACAGGACGAAAACTGCATCAATTTGTTTAACTAGTATTGAAGATTTCCCAGATATCGCTATTATAACCTCTTTGATCGGCAGTAACAGGCATTTTGTATAAAAGCGGTTTTTTTTTTTTTTGCTAATGAATGTGGACGCTATAGCGTTAAGACATTTTTCATTGTTAAATGTATTGGATTGGAATATTACATTCTTACTTTACAAAAAAACCTGAAATATCGTAATAATTTTGTGTACATAAAGCCTTTATTACCTCGACAGAAAGTTTGTTGGATGCGAACAGCATTTTATATCGTTACTTTAGGTTACGAAGAATAGAGCCGCTCCCTTTATACATGTGCAGCGACTTCTACTGTTTAACAATATCTGAAGAACTGAAATATTATTGAAATAAATATAACATAATGTTCTTTATCTATAATACAGGTTTGCTTCTTTCAGTTTCCGCTATATATGCACCTTTCCTCGAAATTAACAAAAATATTTCTGCAAGAAACAGTTGTTTCTTTAATTTAACAGAAAGGGTCTCTTTACGGTCATTTAAATACCTTCATGTTGAAAGTCTTCTGATATTGGGCTTAGAAAGCTGTACTCGATAAGCTTCACAAGTCCTTTGCAGCACTGCGAAAGATAAGGACGACCTATGTTATTGTCAGCATGGTTACACCCCCTCATTGCGCTCCTACACTCCTATCGCCGAGATAGGCACAGTAGAGCACGGGCTCAATCATGTAACACGTATGATTCTGAATACTAGGCGACCGGAGATATATAGTAGAGACATATATGAGTATGAGCTGACAACATTCATTATACTCTCATATCATGCGCTCTCGCATAATAAACTTGACCGCAACTATTCATGATAAAAGTTGATCACATTTTCAGGGGATAAACATGTAGCGCCGCTTCTCGGCAGACTAGAAACGTGTGAGCTATGGCACACCTATGAGAAGCGGCCTCCGCAATTGGAGATATGTCCAATCTTTAAGGTCGGCATTATGAATATTTTCATACGAATGAACCGTGTTCTGGCCACGCTGAAGCCTGTAGGCTACCTAAAACGGTGATCTCTTCTTCTCCCGTAGGCTGATTGCGGCAGCAAGATGTGCGTGCTCGCAACAGGCGCTGGCTTCGGGGATGTGGTCTGAGGTAATCAAGGCGTTCTTTCGTACCACTTATTCGAAAAGTATAAGAAACCTATTCGAAAATTTGCGACGATATTTGAACAGTTTCGAATAACTTTCAATTTCCACTATTTGATTCGTTTAACGCATGAAATATAAGACATTCGATTCGTTATTTGAACGTTTCGAATATTCGCACACCCCTTCTTTAAGGCTCTAGGGGCATTCTTTTTACATGTTTCAATACGTTTTCTCCTGTCCCAGAAGAATGTAACGACCAGTTCACAGCAACAGGGAAGGCTATTTCAATACGAGCTTTATAGAGCCTCTTACTGGTGACGGTGTTTAAATATTTCACTGAACATTGAATGCCCATCTTAGACAAAATACATACAGCACAAAATAATATTTACAATGATTTCATTGCATGTCGGAATTTAATGATAAACAACTTGTCATTATAAATTCCTTCAGGGGCAACATAAGCTCACTTTCAAGAGCCATTAAAATTTGATAAGGTATTTTCTTTTATTTCCACAAATCACTGCATGCTTTTCCTTTTGCTGAAGTGTGTGTTGCATCTGGTGTTGCATCAAGTGTGGCTGGTGTTGCATCTGGTTCACCAAAGTAACCAGTCATTCTCGAACGCCAAATAATGCTCCTTAGGATCTCCCTCGTGTTTTTCTACAGAGAGAAATGGTATTCCATACTGCTTCACTGGAAAGTAGTAATTCTTCCTGAAAAACGTTCTATAACTACGCATCTTCCCAACAATGCTAGAACACATGATAAATTGTCTGCAACGCCTTAGAAATTAGACAATCTACACCCCAAGGGAAGAACAGTCCTTTGGCACGGCCGCTCTATGGACATTGAGCGGCCGTGCCTTTGGTATCATGACCTTGATGGGGGCTCTGGCAGATTTACTGGCAAGGCTACCAAAATCTTCAGGGTGCGTAGTTTTTTGTTTTTTTTTTTTGTGTGTGTTTTTTTTTTTGGGGGGGGGGGGACGCAAGCTAGCTCTATTTTCGAAACACAATTACCATAATGCGAACATCCAATCTCCGGGTTGGCAAGCCAAATTTGAAGGCTTCATAAAGACTGCTAATTAAATAATTTCGCAACATTAACACGTAATAATCTCTTAGATACAAGTGTCCATAATTACGGACATTAATCTTGAAGCACCTTCCCTTTAGGGAATTCATTTCGGACCGTTTAAATATTGCGCTTTGGAACGTTAGGGCATGATTTGGTTGGGTTTGGTTTATGGGGTTTAGCGTCCCAAAGCAACTCAGTCTATGAAAGAAGTGGTAGAGGAGGACCCTGGGCATTTTGACCATCTGCGGTTTCTTAACGTGAAATGACATCGCAAAGCACAGGGGTATCCTACCTTTAGGTTGCAGCGAAAAGCGGCCGCCCAGGCCGGGATTTGATCCCGCATCTTTTGGCACAGTAGTCGAGCCCCGTAACTACTGCACCACCCCGGCGGGGCATTGTTCGCTTGCCTTACAAAGGACAGCGTCTCACCTGCCTCAGAAAATAATTTGTCGAAATAGCCGTAACCTCGTTTTTTGGCATCAGAGATGGGTGGGAACAGCTTTTCCAGTTTTTTTTTTTTTTTTGGAGGCAAGAAAAAGGACAGGCGCTCCAGGATGTAGGAAAAATCATTAGATGCCATTTATGAAAATTTCATGTGTAGTTTTAGGTTCTATTCCCATGTCATAGGGAAAGTTCAATACCAACCAAACTGGCCGTTGCGTCAATGACCGATTAGGAGAACACGCCCTAAATCTACGGAACGTTGATAACATTTACGCCCCTTCAGTTCCGTACGTAGGGCAATGCAAAGGGATGTAAGGTGTCTTATTCATTAATTTCCTCTTGCGATGTTATATACCCCTAGGAGTCAAAGAAAGCTTTTTACCAAACGTAGATTACAATCTTCAATTCAGTTACATATAAGCTTTGTGCAGAGAGATGCTGGGCAGACATAATTATTGGGATATGTCCTGTTTCTGCTCGCTAAGAAGCTCGAGAGGGTCATTTTTGCTCTCCCCGGCAGATTGTCTCCGTGTAGACAAGAATTGAATGGGATGTCATGAGCATTTCAAGCCTATACGTCATGATTAGATGGATGATGCCTCTCCTTTATAAGAGTTTGGTGACGGCTACTGCCATGCTCAAATGTTTTCTTCCCTTGTATATATCTAATCTATGATTTTAACAATTATACCCTTACATACTCAATTCGTCTTTAGATATGGTTATAGATATTTTAGTTCAAGATATTTCTAGTCTTCAACTTGAACATTGACGACGTCTGTCCACATTTTGCGTCATGATATGTGAGATGTAGCGGCGCCGACTAAAATGTTGAGTATTTTTGGTCTTGAGCAAGAAACTCGCATTCAGGTCAGAAGGTAGCATAAAAAACAAAATCAAGCCTTGCTTCCCTTATTGTCCACCTTCGTGAGCTCTGTCTTTCTATCTTTTGAGGTGTCTTCTTTCAAATCTGTTTTGTTTTAGATGACAGTAATAGCAGACATGGAAACAGCAGATAGAATGATGTCAATGGTAGTAGTATGGGAGCTACTGGGACATTTCACGTCTACCTTTTGCAGATCTGCCTCTAATGGATCGCTCGCTCGAGGCCGTTCAATTTGTTACCATTCTTTGGCGTTCTGAACTCAATGCTTGCTACAATTCATTCAGAAAATCCATTCCTTGAATTCGGTCATCCACGGGCTAGTTACTTTAGCATTGAAACTGTTACGCGATATATGTCGGCAAACTATTTTGATTTCAATTTACCTGCTTATTTCTAACTCTTCCTCATCTTTTCGCCGGTCTTGTCAGTGGCTGGGCACAAGACAATTCACAAACTATGCTCAAAATCGTCATTCTTGTATTGTGTTTCACGCCCAAAATGACGGCTACAGTACCTTCAATTTACTAGTCTTCCCAGGTTTGACGCGTGTGTCTTATAATAGGATACTATCATTACTGCAGTACTAGCGCAATGTCGGTCACTTCACCTTTTCTTTGGTATGAAAAAGGTCCAGTACAATGAAAAGGTTTATTGTAGCTTTGATCACACAAATATTTCGCTTTCAGTTTTTAACCGATGAAAACCAAAGGTAATACTTTGCTATGGGAGAATAAATCTCAGCGCAGCAGTAAATACCTTTAAGGAAGGCCATCCAGGAAAAGGAAGCGACCGTTTCTTGTGGTGTCGTGGCTGATCTCCTTACACACAGTGCCATCTCAACCCAAAGAAATGACAATAGAAAAACAATTGATCGTCGCCATTGGCGGACCTTGCCCTTTTGAAGATTATTTATCACAATTAGGTTTTACGTGATTCTAGCTACAAAAAATGAAACAAAAATTTACCTGTCTGTGTTTCTAACAGTGTTATCTTGACAGGTGGACGTAATGAATAGGTGTTCAGCACAATGCAATCAGTAATGTTCGCCACTGTACTCTCCTTAAATCTCAGAGTGAGTCATCCTGACAAGAACAAAGTTTTTTTGGTCAATTCGCACTTCATTCGTAGCGCAAGGGTGAGAGTAAAATAATATTACAATTTTCCGGATCTGTCCCTAAGAAAACCGAAGAACACAAATGAAATGTTGTGATCTGTAAACAAATTTGGGCGAAAGAGTATTTTATTAAGACTTTTAATGTACAAACTTCATAACTGCAGACAGCATGGGTAACTCAGCATCGTTTGATACTGACAAATCATGTAACTTCAGAACGTTGCACTCTTCATTGCCACTAGCTTTTCTTTACTGCGTTACGTGCTTCCTGGTTGGTCCTCTTACACCTTGTCCTGCCGATGTCGAGTCCTTCTTTTCAAGACAAGTCTATGAAAAAAAATGTTCCTTAAGCATACCATATTCATATCTCTTTGGTACACCCCTTACACAAAATTCTTGTAATCGCCTGAACTTCCTGCCGTTGTTTGTGCTAAAGCTAGCACATTATGAAGTCTCTCTTTGTACAAACAATTACTCAATCATTCGATTGATCGCAATTTTTTCGGATGCTTTCTCATGCACCTTATATTTTAGGTCACTGCTTTAAAGTCAAGCGCTATTGCATCTTTAGGATATTCTGCCAACAACCAGGAATCTGTGCATATGAAAATACGTGAACAATATAATAGCCGTGGGTGATGACTATACATATGTTTGTATATGCTGCACACATTATATATTTGTGCGTATAAATGGCTAAGTCAGGCTGAGGTGATGAGGGCCTAGGCGCAGAGTTACGACTTGCAGAGACTCGAGTTGTAAAGGTACCACTCTGGTAGATTTTCATCCCACATAAGGAGTCGAAATTGGCAGATTCTGCCATTTCGGCCACGACGAGTGGTGTTATAACACCGCGCAAAGCTCCTAGACAGCAAAATGATCAGATCAATGTTAGAGTATGCTGGTAACGAACGGAGGCTGTGTAGAACCAAAATTCTAAACACAGTAGCAATATTAGACGATTGGTTTCTACTACTTGGGCAGCGACTAACCAGCGGCCGTACATGCTAACTATAATTTGCTGCTTGTCAGAGGTACGCTTCAGATTTTTGTAAGTATAGGAGATACTTGTTTTTGATTTTCATCTAAGCTCTCCTATAAATATGAACCTTACCACCGAAATATCAGCAGCTTCGGTGACGCCATTATGTGCACTTGCTCAAGATAGACTGTGAAAATGTGCGGCGTGATGAGCAGCATTGACCGATGCGCTACATATCTGTCAACGCTTTATATGGGTAGTCAAAAGCGCGGCATACGTCGAATGTTTTTATTATTTAAGCATTAAGGTTCCACTCCTGGCACGAAAGGATCAAGATGTTTTTGTTTTTATTTTGTATTGCTATCATATTAGCGTGGTCTGTTTTCTGTTCGCACTGTTTAAAGCTGCTAAATTCAAATGGGCTATATTCTAAGAGTTTGCGCCGGTAGGTTTCTACAGCACATTTTCTACGACAATATCTACACGTATATTTAGAGGCGATGTAATCATTTGACCAAAAAAGGGTGTTTAGAGCAAAACGAGGCGTTCAAGAAAGTGATGGCCACGAGTACCTACTACAATACTTTATTCAGTGGCAAGCAGCAGTCATAAATAAAAACCAACGTGTGACCGACACAGCTTAAAACTACATTTTATATAACGGCTACTAGAGTTTCACTAGCCGTCATTGTAGAACGAGAGGGAGAAGATAGTTTACTCGGTATGAAGGAGCACTGAACAAGTGTAAATGGAGAACGCCTCAGTTCGCAGGTCGAGCTACCGTTTCGACAAGTGAGCTTGTCTTCGCCCAGACGAAGAGAAGTCCCCTTGTCCAAACGTTGGCTCGACCTGCGAACTGAGGCGTCCCCCCCCCCCTCCCTCCTTCACCCTTGCTCAGTGTTCCTTCATACTAGCCGTCAATGACACTTATTTTTTTTGTTAAGAGCCTTAGCAAATATTTCGCTCACGCTGATTTCGCATATATTGGTGCTGTTTTCCTGGCTTATACGCGTGCGCATTAGCCGAGAAGGCTATATAGGTCAGCTGCTTTCCTCATAATAAACAGTTGTAGTAAGCACCAGTGGTTTCCTTTTTCTTGCGTGCGTCTCTGTTGTGCTAAACAACGGGTTATAATATCTGACAAGTAACTAGATAAGCAGTTAACTCTCCTAATGTATACTTCTATCGCCATACACAGGTAAAATGAATAAAGCTCTGTCTCCTTCCCTGGAAAGCAGACAGTCGCGCGACTGCAGTTCATAAAATGCTTAATTGTCATGCCTGCAATCAGCCAACTCCTGACATAATATTCTCAGCAATAGCTAACATCACTTACTTTGATCTCTTTTGTAAACCGCGTAATTCTGCTTCGCAGTATAAAAACCTGAAAAAGTTGGTAAATTATAATTAAATTCAGTTAATATACAACTACCCACTAACTTTTGCATAATAAAACAGCAACAAAACAACAAACGCATAAAAAGTTTTGTATTCTTATTGATTTATTTTATTTTAACCTGACTGCAATACAAAAGATGTTGGTCTAATGTATGACCATGGCTTAGGTAATTACACCTCTTCGTGTATTCGCGCCTACTATGTCACCGTGCTAAATTATATCCTATAGGAGCACTCGAGCAGGTTTGGCTCTTGCTCGTGATGCTGTTATCTCAACAGGTGCTTTCACCTGGAGACAAATAGCGGAAATATTGTCACAAGAAATAGGACCCCATTTAGACCAGACCTTCCTGTGGCTTCGTTAGCGCGTTGTATTAATACAACTTATATCTTCACTCAAAATACCTTTCTGAATCCTATGAGGGCAACCTTGTCTAAGTATTTTTGCAATTCACAACATTGAAACAAGTTACTAACAACTTTTAAGAGGTGTGTTCCCGTTTTCGCTGCATTATGTGCTGCTTTTGGAAACCAGCCTTGAACAGAGCCACGAAGTGATGGTTAGAGAACGGGCTACACTATGCAGTTACCGTCATCTTAATCTTTCCCTGCTTTCAGTGAGTGTATGCTATCTTTAGGTTGCGTTCAGAAACACCTTTCAGCAACAATCGCCGTTTAACTCAGCGTCGTTTGCTCAAGTGCTCATATGGGATATGGTTTGGCAATACTTGGTAGGGGGACAAAATACAGGAGAGATAAATTATTGGTTTCAAGGTTTGAACTACAGATTCACTGTCTGCATTGCAGCACTTCTCTACTGCTAGTTTTAGGGCTCACGTTCGTCAAGGTCACGTTATTCCGCCTTGCGTAAACAATGCCAGTCACCGAGCCATTTTTTCTGGTTTGAGAAGCGAGAGCAGACCGGTTTCAGAAGTGAAAATCACAATTCGACCTCGCGTCATACCGTTCAATTTCACTCGCCAGCGGCGTTGGCAAAGTAATAGAAAGAATATTACTAACACGTGTCGAATTGCATCTGAAGAGATACTAGATTTATCCAGATTTTATGTGCGAGTTTCGCGGGGCCACTCTTCTATCGACAATGTGGTTAACCTCATAAACTGTGTGCAGCATCAAAAGGCTTTAAAAAGGTTTAGACATAAAAGACCCATCAGGCTGCTTCCGACGTCCTGGTAGCCGATGAGATCGAAGGCCAGTAATTCAGCTGGATACGCCGCTACCTGTCATAGAGGTTCTTTCCTGTCCAGATTGAAGACGGGCCCTACGATGTTACATGGAAGTTCGCGCGTAATTGCACAGCATGGAGTGCTGTGCCAAACTCGCTTCAGCCTCACCCTTGTCGGCTTCGTAGACTTACAGCCACAATCTTCTCAAATCTTCATCGATGCTGATGATATGTATGTATATAATATATA
>JAJIZL010021110.1:230426-280258 GCA_023969395.1 Amblyomma maculatum | reverse complement strand
TTAGTCTTCTGCATATTGATTTTCAAGCCTACCTTTCTACTTTTTCTATCTAGGTCATCAATCATTATTTGCAGTTCATCCCCCGAGTTGCTTAGCAAGGCAATGTCATCAGCAAATCGCAGATTACTAAGGTATTCTCCATCTACCCTTATCCCTAACTGCTCCCATTCCAAGTCTCTGAATACTTCCTCTAAACAAGCTGTGAATAGTACTGGGGAGATTGTGTCTCCTTGCCTAACACCTTTCTTTATGGGAATTTTGTTACTTTCTTTATGCAGAACTATGGTTGCTGTGCAGCCACTATATATATCTTCCAGCACTTTCACGTACGGCTCGTCTACCCCCTGATTTCGCAATGCCTGCATCACCGCCGACGTTTCAACTGAGTCAAATGCTTTTTCGTAATCAATGAATGCTATGTATAAGGGCTGGTTATATTCCGAGCATTTTTCTATCACCTGGTTGATGGTATGGATATGATCGATAGTAGAGTACCGTTTCCGAAACCCTACTTGATCCTTTGATTGATTGCAGTCTAAGGTTGTCCTGATTCTATTAGCGATTACCTTAGTAAATACCTTATACGTAACAGACAGTAAGCTGATTGGTCTGTAATTTTTAAGGTCCTTAGTGTCCCCTTTCTTGTGAATGAGGATAATGTTTGCATTCTTCCATGGTTCCGGTACCGTCGATGACAACAGGCACTGCGTATACAGGGTGGCCAGTTTTTCTAGCACGATATCCCCCCCGTCCTTCAGCAAATCTGTAGTTATCTGATCCTCTCCAGCTGATTTCCCCCTTTTCATAGTTTCTAATGCTTTCTTGACCTCGTCTTTCGTCACTGGTGGAACGTCTGACTGTTTTTCCCTACCGTCAAACTCATTACGGTCCTGACTACTTTGGCTGCTGTAGAGATCTGTATAGAACTCCTCGGCTACTTTGACTATCTTGTCCATATTAGTGATGACGTTGCCCGCCTTGTCCCTTATCGCATACATCTGGTTTTTGCCTATGCCCAATTTCTTCTTTACCGCTTTAAGGCTTCCCCCGTTCTTTACAGCATGCTCAATTTTCTCCATGTTATACTTCCTTATATCGGCCACCTTGCGCTTATTGATTAGCTTTGATATCTCGGCCAATTCGATCTGGTCTGTTGGATTGGAAGCTTTCATACTCTGGCGTTTCTTAACCAAATCTTTCGTCTCCTTAGACAGCTTACCGGTATCCTCTCTAACTATCCTACCGCCTACTTCTACCGCGCACTCAGTAATGATATCTCTGAAATTATTGTTCCTTGCCTCTAGGGTAATGTCGCCATCCTCAGTTAGAGCTGAATACCTATTCTGTAGCGAGATCCTGAACTCTTCTGCCCTCCCCCTCACCGCTAATTCGTTGATGGGTTTCTTTCTTACTAATCTGTTGCGTTCCTTCTTCAGATTTAGGCTAATTCGGGACCTCACCATCCTGTGGTCACTGCATCGCACTTTCCCGATTACCTCTACGTCCTGCACAATGGCGGGGGTTGAACACATTATGAAGTCAATTTCATTTTTAGTCTCTCCGTTAGGACTTTTCCATGTCCATTTCCGGTTCTTCCGTTTGCTGAAGAAGGTATTCATGATTCGTAAGTTACTGCGCTCTGCAAACTCAACTAGTAACTCCCCCCTGCTATTCCTAGAACCAACGCCATAGTCACCTACTGCCTTGTCTCCTGCCTGTTTTTTCCCTACCTTGGCATTGAAGTCGCCCATTAGTACAGTATACTGCGTCTTTACTTTTCGCATTGCCGATTCTACATCTTCATAGAAGCTTTCAACTGCCTGGTCATCATAACTACTTGTAGGTGCATAGGCCTGTACAACCTTCAGTTTATACCGCTTATTAAGCCTAATTACGATGCCTGCAACCCTCTCATTAATACTATAGAATTCATCTATATTACCCGCTATATACTTATTGACAAGGAAACCTACTCCTAGTTGTCGCCTCTCTGGTAAACCTCGATAACACAGGACATGCCCATCCTTCAGTACAGTATATGCCTCATTCGGCCTCCTAACCTCACTAAGCCCTATGACATCCCATTTCATGCCCTCTAGTTCCTCTAACAGCACTGCTAAACTAGCTTCACTAGCTAGGGTTCTAGCATTAAACGTTGCCAGGGTCAGTTTCCAATGGCGGCCTGTCCAGCGGAGCCAGGCTTTCTTAGCACCCCCTGCTGCGTCACAGGTCTGACCGCCGCCGTGGTCAGTTGTTCCGCAGCCGCTGGTGACTGAGGGCCGGGGTTTGAGGGCAGGCCATATAATGCCAACTCAATATGATTGGCGTTTTCTAAACGTCGCAGAGGCAATCCGAGGGAAGGATAGCGTGTAACATGGCAGCAAAAAGCGAAGTGAATGGGCATTCCTTGACCGTAGTCAGAGAATTTTCTGCTACGTTGATAAATTCCTTACCATTTTCAACAAATGAGAGTTACGGAATAGTGAGTGGAGTGGACAGCCCTTCGAGTGCAATACTTTTAAGCTCGTAAGTTTCGAATCAGTATCTGTCGCACAATTATATATCAATTGCCACTCTGCCCTTTCCTACAATATTCTAGCACTCATATATAACTTTGAACAGGAGACCTTTTTTTAGATAAACACTGGTCAGCTCCCCTGCTAGCTTCAACTTTCGCAAGTACGCACATCGATCTCATAACTTCACTAATTTGTGTCTTAATAAATTGCTAGCAGTATTTATTCGTGTGAAATCATCATGTAAATGAAATACCGATAATTTTCGATCGTCTTGTCCGTAAATTCAGTGATGCTGGCTTATGTAGGACAAACCTGTCCCATATGGATTCCTGAATGCTGCAGAGAAGATTTGTTGGCAGTCAGACTGCACAAACTAGTACAGTCATTTGATGTAGACTCAGTGAGAGAAGAATTCTATACGCCAAACCTAGGGCTTCTCTAGAACACATTCTCTGGATAATCCTGCTTGGGGAATATTAACAGTACTAAAAATATCTATGTTGAATACTGATATTATTGTTCAGTGGTTACTATACTCTGCTGAAAGAGTCTGTTGCTTGAACAGTGTATTTTGGTCTTAGGTTTTTGTAGGGTTTAACGTCCAAAACCACTCAGGCTATAAGAAAGGCCGTAGTGGAGGGCACCACAGATTTCGACAACCTGGGGTTCTTTAAAGGCCGCTGTCATCACACAGCACACGGGCGCCTTGCTTTTCACCGCCATCGAAAAGCGAATTCCGCCAAGGCAGGAATTTGATCCCGCGTCCTTGGGAACAGTAGTCAAGCGCCGTAATTACTACGCCACCTTGCTGGATTGAACAGTTTGTGAAACACTTCATAGCCAGCGCACATTGATTGAGGATAATGCATATCAAGGGTGATGCGGTCATTAGTTTCAGTTTTTTCGGAGACATTTCATTTTTCATCTGCAGGCTGTAATTGATCTTGAGTAATTTCTAGAATATGAACTTGCTGCAGTACTTAGCACCTAAGCTACGTGTAGCGTTTTTCAAAAATGCATCTCCCGCATGGCATCTACGCAAGGATGCACTGTCGTCTTCGCCTTATGTATCCACCTAAAACAGCTCTCATGAAGTTCCATAGCCATCACTGTCATAGCTTCTGGCTTGTAATGAAGAATACGGCACGACAAGAAGACAATATTCTATGCGTTTGCCACACTCACCGAATGTTCCTTTAGAGACTCGTCGATGCAGTCGACCAAAAGATTCCTCTGCGTGAGCCAACAAAAAAAAATGTGTAATAGATATTACGAGGTTTTATTTATTAGGCGTTACCAACACTGGAAAGCCACCAACATTGTTGGAACGAGGAGAGTATTCTTGCTGGCCCTGAGTGCGCGATATCGTGACACATGGTTGACGTAGTCCTTACGTCATAGACATGTGTCTCGTGGAGCTTATGTTTTGGAAAGGCGCACTACAAACTCAAAAGTCATGATAGGCGGGAATGTTAGCGCCGATTCTGTGCTTTCGCAATTCTTCTTCATCCTCTTTCTTTCAGTGGTTTGGAAGAATGACTGGTATGCGAAGCGACGCAGGCAGTCGTCAGTGTACTCAACTTCCGCAGCGCGCAGGAATTGTAGATTAGCCTTACTCATTTTTCCTCATAGTAATGAAAGCGTGCTTGCAAAGGTACAGACCGTATTCAGTACTGCAAACATATTGGTTGCCTGCAGTGCCTGCATTCACTTGAGTTTAACCAGGCCGGAGCACGCATACGCACCACGCGCGCCCCGACACCTGCACTTTTGCAGTGGAGGAAAAGAAATAGATGTCAATACTATGACTGAGGATATCTCTTAAAGCGCGCATAAATATTCACGACCGGAATTATGCTCTTAAATTATAGAAACTCTTATTTTCTTTTGCATAGAAAATTTTCGACTTCTCAAGCCGTTTCAGAGAACGAGCGCAACTTAAGGCATAAATCAGCCGATTGAGCCCAAACGCACACAGAACCGGACAAATCTCAAGTGCGCCCTCCACTACAACTCATACTATCGCAACCCATACATCACTCCTAATGAGAAAAGGGAAGCAAACGTGCATACTGCTCGGTGCTTTGCTCAAACGACGGTGGGACACCATTCGGTCCAAACAGTAAGGGCAGCTCCAAGCCCTGACTTGTTTCAACCACGCAGTCTGCATCGGCCAGCTTGCCCGCCCCTCCTTTTCGCGTGTTGTACTTGATGGTTAATGCAACCCCTCTCTCCTTCCTTCCCAATGAAAAGCTGAAATAACATTAGCAAGCTGAATAAATGTAAATGTGACGTAGACACTATGTCATGTTTGTGCCATGTTAATCTGTGCACAGGACCTGCAAAAATATCCTCCCTTTAGAACCTTTCGCGCTCAAGATAAACATGGTTTTAGTAGTTACTTTTGTTTCTTTGTATGAACTTTCCTATTATAAATCTACACCATATTTGTGTCATCGTACATCATTATTTGCATAGTTACTATAGAGTTGTAATATTTACAGCGCTTTTGATTTGCGCAAGAGAAGGGGGCACAATTAATTTGGTTTCTGATAACATGAAGTAAGCAAGGCATTTACTTGTCCGATGTTGTTCGCGCTATTTTGCAAATATCTATTCAGTGAATCGCTCGAGTTGTTTGATGAAATTGACCCTTATCCCATTTCTAGAATTTGTACATGGTTTTGTAATTATCCGGGTGGTTACGTTTATGATAGCTTTGTGATTTTTCTGTTTTTTGTGGGTCTTTAGGAACTTCATGTTTTCTGCCTTATGAGGTCATAAAACTTTAAATATCCATTTATTGAAATCAGGCCATCCGCATTTTCACTTGCAGCACTTTTTCTACTAACGCTAGTCCCATATTATATGAACATCATATCTTGTCAGTCCATTAGCTCTTTGAGTATTACCTTGTATTCCGTTCTTTAAGCTATTGAATGACACCCTGCATTTTAAGCTTGTTGATACTATACTGCTTTGAACTAGAACTCTACAAGACTTGCAGCTAATAGCAACTTTCTACTTGCGATAGCTCGAACTATATGAAAAAAAAAAACGACGTTATCGTTTTCAGCTATTTGATTCTGGAACTCATTGCCTTTAACACTAAAACATCAACGTCCTTTCCCATATTTAAGAATAAGTTTAAAATGTATTTGCTCCATGGCTGATTTTTTAATATTTTAAACATCTAATGCTTGTGTTATTGCCTTGGGTTTTGTGTAAACGTACTGACTTGCCATGTGTTCCGTTTCATAATTACTTGCTAGCTATGCTGTTATTATTCATTTCGTTGTAGTCATTTATTGTCGGTGCGGTGCAGCGTTCTGTATTTTTATACATTGTGTAAATCTCGTCAAGTTATTAAACGTTCACTTTCAGTGCAAAAGAAGAAATCTTGAAGTTTCGCTCATCGCCATTGCGCCCTTGTGTAGCTTTTATCAATATACAGCAATTAAGGAACAATGATATAAGCAGACCCCACGAGAGTACAGAATTTGGTACCTCTTTTAGCTGTTCTCTCAAAGACATTAGGCTTCTTGTAGTAAGACATCACAGTCCTTCTTCGGACTTTACGTTCGGCAATGAAGCAAAAGTTTGGCTCTCTTAGTCAGAGCATGCAAACAATATACGAATTTGTTTGGAACAGAAATGATATTATGCGTTCGAAAAATGAGACAAAATAAATACATACCGACCGCGCTCCGTCGCATAGCCACATGACCTGTTCGCTATGTATTGTGCGCCTGACACAGCCCACGATTTGGTCTTGAGCGCCTTGCTTTTCCAACTGCATCATTCACCACACCACATAAAACCGGAATCAGCTGCATTGTACTTTTAACAACGAAGCTATTATGCTCGCCGCGGTATCGTTCGTCTCTCTCCTATTTTAGCAGTGATCGGCTATTGCTCAAGGTAGAACGCGGTGGTAATAATCTTCCCCTCGTTCGAAAATGTATTACCCGCCACAAAAAGCAGCGGCTGCAGACAGAATTAAATTCCATGCTTCGGGATCAGCTGTCAAGGGCCCTGGCCAGTAAGGAATTACACTGCCGCATTCGCAATGCGTGTAGTTGATTAATTTAGCATTTGCCCTTATGTGGACGTTGTATTAACACAATAATAACCAGCAAAGTCTTTCCACCAAAATAAGTTTGGCTTCGGCTCTGGAAGGGCAAAAGGACAAGCATGCGTAAAACAGGAGATAGTCATATGACCGTGTACTAATTATCTTGTGGTTGTTTGAGGTCAGGATACAACTTGTAACAATAGATGAATGAGGCGCCGCCAATTCAGGCTCGGACTTTGGGCTAGGAGATATCAGACTACGGTGTGATATCTTAATGCGTGGTACATTACTACTGCATCGAAATGCGTATATGTAAAAAAATAGATGCACAATATAAAAGGCAGTGAATTAACTAGTAGCATCGCGAATGTACGCCAGCGAGAATCTGCGAAAACAGGTGGCACATGAGAACCATTATCTCTCAAACGTACGTCACACAACTCGCTGATACGTCAAAGCGTAGCCATAACATCAGTGACTTGCCATCTGTCATACGTGGTACTTCCTCCCTTTCACAGTATCTTCACGTCACGGAAACCCCAAATACTCATAGGTCAGCCATAGAACTTACTTAAAGATACGTGAGAAAAAAATCTCCAAACGGAGTTTTTTTTTTTTTCACTTTCAAGCGTGGAAGAAGACACGTGGTTTATGATCCTCCAATTTTAAAAGACTGAGATAAATATTCAGATCATTTTTGCGAGGTTCTGGAGGATTTGGTGCTACAAATTACCGTTTTTCATCACCGCCCAATGTTGCTTCATGGTGCGTTTAATACTTTAGTAAGATTTTATTCTCTTCTTCATAGCAGGTTGCTCTGCAGGCGGTTTTAGGACAGAGCACAGCTCTTGCAGTATACAGTCTATACCGCTTACGTAATATTTGATACTTGTGATGCGAGCACGCAGCTTTTAGTCAAGCTGTTTTGAGATGTCTTTTTCCTCGGCCTCTGCGACCGCCTTCATTGACAATGTTGTCATTGGGCAAACCGCTAACAAAAACTCCTCTGGCTAGCACTGAATTTTCAGCAGGAATTGTGACGTCATGCGACCTTATACAATAAAGTTGTGAGGAACTGGGAATAGAGGTTCTCCAATGAGGTCGGAGAGGTGGGATTGGAATTGAATGCGCAAGGCTATTTCAATCCCAAATTTGAAATGCCACCCGTAAAACACGCACACTTATTTCCTAGTTTCGGCGGGGCTTTATTTCAATGAAGTTCTCGTCCTCACATTGTGCTGGTATAGCAATGCATACGCAAAAGTAAGCATGAGATAATAGCGGCATAAATGGTTAGGTTTCTGGGAAACCCTGCAGCAAACTACACGTGAACGCGCGGACCTCCGCGCAGGAAGGCGCATAACGGGCATAAAACTAACGTATCGTAATCTGGAGGAGGACCTTAAGTGTACCGAGGAGGACGTTGCTTTTTTGAGACGCCGCTTCCTTGTCAAAAAGGGGGCTTCAAGCATTTAGACACTAAAACTATGTAGTGTGTCCTGATGTTTCGCCTTTTTAATTACCGGCGTAATTCTAATAGAAGTGAAGTGGGAATTAAAAGCACGTGCGAATGAGTAATTGATTTAACAAATGTGAAAAATCCAACAGCTTTAGATAATAGGTACGAGTGGGTGACTACCGAAGTCTGCTGAAGTCTTGCCCAATATATTGTGCCTTTAGTGAAAATTTTTAATCTCTAAGTTACATCTGTTCGTAAATGTTTACTAAATTTCTGCGCGGAGGCTAAAGAGACAAATAAAAGCGTGCATGTCTCCCCGCTCTCCATAATATCGCCGCTCATATTTGAAAGGGCGACGGCAGCCAATATTGTGGCATTGTCTAACTTCTAGGAGACAGCCGCAGAGGGGTGCTCGCTTTCAGGCCTTCATTTGGATTTGAACAAATTCGATTTTCTAGTATCAGTTTTCAGGTAAAATTCGCAGAAATTAAAAGACGCTGTTTAAAGCATAGCGATGAACCTACTTCAAACTTCCAATGTGTGGATAAACATTTCTTTGTCTTGCACTCCTATCTAGCAGCGGCAACTAACACGGAAACAATGGTGTGCGTTATAACATTAAGAAAGACGAATCTGCATGAGTCCTCAGGAACCGTCTATGGTTATGTTCATTGTTATGGCTCACTTTGACGAGTAACAAAAAAATTTGCGTTGTTAAACGAAGTAGTTTTAAAACCATTGCGCTTATTCAGAAGTCTGGTTGCGCAGTTCCCGCTTTAAGATAATAGGATCGACCTCTTTAGATTTCAGTGGTTTACCAGTCACACTAAGGACCCACCTTTTTCTTATAGAAACGACGTTCGTATCCGCTCATTCCCGTCAAGCACGAGCTTAAGTGGCTGCTCACTGCAAGAAGAATGACGTAAAATTATTCACTCAGCCAAAACAGTACGGAAACCGCTGTACAGATTTTGTGCCCTTCTATTTACTGTTCGGGGCATGAACTGTACGCCTTACAATAATCGACATTAATCGGAGTGCGTCTCCACCGACACAAAGTGGGTTCGTCGGTCTTGACGGCAGATGTAAATGTGATTATCTTCGTTTCACAGCTAGCTTCTCCAAGTAAATATTCTCAAATAACTAGTTTCACAAACATTTACAAACAATTTGCAATTAAAAAAAAACTGATTTACTGTATGAAGCTCTGATACTGTTAAAACTTGCATGCAGCAAAATGTAATACATAAGAATTTATATGCACTGATATACCTTACCTTATCTCTATTTTAACGCGATAGCGTTAAGGACCCCTTGTCGCAGAAAAGTCGGTGTCGTCGGCGGCGGCCGCCATCCCGCGTAGGCCAGCGTTGGCCGTGAGCGAAAAATCTCAGAAGCATAATGAAATAAAAACGAGTAGGAAAAATCGCCCACCTGAGGAATCGAACGTGGGCCTCCGGAGTGCGAGACGAGCCCGCTAACCACTCTGCCACGCCATCTTTTTTTTTCTTTATTGCCTGTTTTGAGTTCAGATCAATTCAAAAAAGATCCACAATAATGGTAAAACTCGCTGTTGTTGCGAATTTTACCACTCTGCCACGCCATCTAGGTGGTTTGAAATGGACAAAGGTGCGTCTATTGATTGCGGTGTTGTCTCAGAAATGTCCCTTAGAGAAGTGTATTGTGGCGCATAATAATAATTATGACCATGTAAATTACAGAATTACAGAACACGCAGTTAAGCGAGTGGCAAATTACTTTTCCGCTGTATTTCCTCTTCGCTTGGCGTGCACGTAACGCCATCATGCGTGTGGCGCACGGAATGAAATAGACACGGCATGGCCTCCGAGATCTTCATCACGTCGTCGGCTCGCATCGGCAAGGATGTTGCGGATGAACTGCGACTGCAACTTGAGGGCCGCGCGTTTCGGCAAAGTGGCTGGCAGCGCTTCAACCTCCCGGAAGGATTAATAAATAAAACTGAGTATAGCAAGTTGCTCTATAGAGAAATTCGAAACAGAGCCTCCCTTCTCAGCGCACGCCTCAGCCGTGTTGTAACTGAAGGAAAGCTTGTACGAGCGAACTGGAGCCGAAAGGTTCTTTCGCAGAGGCCGCTAGGGGAAGCGATGACGTCACCGCTAGGGCATGAAGCGTCGGAACATGAGCTCGCTCTTGAAGAGACGTGTAATGAGAGCGGTTGCGTTTACCAGTGCCGGGCGCACTACTGTGTCTCTTGTGTGCGTGAACAGTTGCGAAAAGTTTCTACTACTCGTAGAGACCGCTAAGGAAAGCGATTACGTCACCGCTAAGGCATGAAGCGTCAGAACATAGGCTTGCTCTTGAGAAACGAGTAATCATGTTTCAGAACAAGTAATTACCAAACAGTCATGCTTTGGACAAGTTAACGCGTAAGGGTGAAGGAACGGGATAGTTGGTAAATCATCTTGGAAAGCAAAACAGCGCACTTCAAAACACAGACACAGAAAGGGAATAAAAACACTCTTTCTTCGATTTTAGTCTTCGTATCGTGTCATCTGTAACTGTTTTAACCTATTGGCCTTTCCCTTTTTCGCTCCTTCATAGCGTTACTGTTCTGCCATGTTTTGACCTGTACTGTTATCGTGCACCTTTTAACTTTGCGTTCGTTGTCTTTCCGCCACGTGCAAGCTCAGCAGCTGTTATCAATTCTTTCCCGTCCACTTTTTTACATATATATTGTGTCGCTCTCTAATAAAAAACCAGTTCATGTCATCGCTGTGTTGCTGTTCCCCTTCTGTGTCTGTGTATTGAAGTACGCTGTTTTGCTTTCCAAGTTAACGAGTGTTGTATAATGTGAAATACGCCTTTCTGTCACTCAAAAGTGCGACAAGCAAATGAGTAGACAGTGCGAACGGGGCGCGATAACGCTATCGCGTTCCAACCTTAAAGGCGAAGAAGCTTAAGCGTCCTCCAAATTTTGTTCAAATATTGTGAACACACACTTTGTTTAAAGGTTTTTGATGTGAAATATTACATTTTATAGCCTAATACATATCATGATTTGCCCCTCAATTAGGTCTTGGCTTAATTAGCATAAATGTATTGCCAATTGCCTAAAGGCTTTTGCACCTAATATTCCTTAATGAACTGCGATAACCTAACCGTACTCTAAAATGAACAAAATTAAGCAGATATTGCATATTATTATAGTGATAATGTAAATTAGTCTGCCAACCAAGATCCGTATAACTCGTGCTATGGTCTTTCCAGTTGTGATGTATGGATGCGAGAGGTGGACTGTGAAAAAGGCTGACCGCCGAAGAATTGACGCGTTTGAATTGTGGTGCTGGCGAAGAGTCTTGAGAGCTCCTTGGACTGCCAGAAGATCAAATCAGTCGATATTGTCGACCATAAACCCTGACTGCTCATTGGAGTGTCAAATTCTAAAGTTAAAGCTCAGCTACTTTGGTCATCTGATGAGAAGAGAGGAGTCGCTGGAGAAAGATTTGATGTTGGGAAAAGTTGAGGGTCGCTGGAGAAGGGGTAGGCAGCGAACGCGATGGTTAGATGGCATCCTCGAGGCACTGCAGATGAAGTTATGTGATGTTAGAAAGATAGTGAGAGACCGGAAAGCGTGGCGTGACATGGTCCATAGGGTCACGAAGAGTCGGACACGACTGAACGACTGAACTTAACTTAATGTACGACAGTTTGAAGAGCTGTTCACTGGGCGTCAAAATATTTTGGAATGGCATATGCGGTGTACAGTTTCTCTCACATTGGCAATGAAAGGCTCTGCATTGCAGGCCTCGGTCAATTTACGCCTCCGGGTGTTAATGAACGGGCACTGGATTCGCGTAGTACATCGCCGCACGGTTCCCCTTGTGTCTAAACGCGGTTCCTACGGTAGAGATAAAACCAGAGCTCATACATGGATCTGCCTATAACCTGAAACATTATTACCTGCCAACTAGAATCCTACTTACGAAGACCACGAGCAGCAGTGCTGAAGAAAACCGCCTAATTACGAACCTTTTATTTTCGGCCACATTCATCATTTAGGATAATCTGATCATCCACTATATTTGTCTAAGAGTATTAGACTTTGATTCAATCATTCTGTTAACATCAAGTAGATTTGTGTCGGCTGTAAGCTCGAGTGGAACCGGTTCAATTAAGTAAAAAATGTAGCGCAAAAAAAGAACTCAAAGGACAAACAAGAACACATAAGACGTTGGTAGTTAGCGCTCGTCAAACGTCTTATGTGTTCTTCTTTGTCCTTTGTGTTATGTGTTCTTCTTTGTCCTTTGTGTTGTTTTTTTTGCGCTAAATTTTTTACTTAATGGATCACCAACTAGCCCGGCAACATGCTCTCCTCAGTTCAATTAAGTACCTATAAAGCAGCAAAGAGCGTCAAGTACTCTTTGCGTATGAAATAGCCCAAAAGACGAGTACGAAAGAAGCACAACACACGTAAATCACGCTTTTTCATCCAAGATGGTCAACCAACTAGCCTGCACTTCAGCGCTTGCAAGTGGTCTAACCAAGACGAAAGAATACCACCAAACACACGGGAACTCACGTCAGTGGATGCCTTTGTTTTGGAAAGGCCGTGAGAATGACGTACTCTTTAAAATACTTGTCCTTCCTTCCCCTCCTTCGAAACGATTGCCACCATGTGCTCAGTCGTGGGGTCCTCTTGTGTTTCAAAGGCATCTCAAAACACTGCTGTAAACCCCTCCGGCTCAAGCGAATAAAGTAGAGCTGATAGCAGCATGACGTGTCAGGCGAATGCAGTATAAGTGTCGTCCACAAAATATGACTGATTACTGAGGGATATAGGCAGCAGTATAAGCAATCGTCTGTGACGATCCTTTTTATTTATGTTAAATGAAAATTACCAGTATACGATTTCAAAGCATTTTTATATGAATTGATATTCGTGATTATGAGATTTCTCGTTTTGCACCCAGGTCATATATCACATTTTACGCGCTTAATTTGAAGGGCAAAACAGCCGACTACAACCATGAACACAATATAAAAACATTATGCTTGAACAACACAAGACGACGATTATTTTGCGCCAAACCGTCGCATATAGTCTCAACCAAAAAAACACTAAACGTTGTGCGAAATATGCCTTTCTTTCTAACTGACTTTATAACCCCAAATTATGGCTTCCTGTGAAAAAAAAACTTACGAAGAGGTAAATCGAACAGGGGATCAATGCACAGTTAGCCATATGACAGGCTATTCTTTCTTTAGTGCTGCGGTGCCCAACTGAGGAAGCCGTTATCATTTTTTTACTTTTCTAGCTGTTGTTCTCGAGCTATTATTATCAAAATGCGCGGCCATTACGGTCACGTAAAGACACTGTGATCTCATACTAGCAATGCAGTAATAAAAAATGTAACACTTGCAAGGTGACAAATCTAGCGCTTAACGTCCTTGGTTATGTAAATTCCTTCAAAAGGCAGCATGTGGAGCAGCAGTGTAACGAGCCTGGTTAGAAATGAAATACTCACGTCTGTCACAAACTTCCATCACTTGGTCACTTGCGGGGGAATCTTCCAAGAATGCAATCGCCTGGAGGAGAATGCAACTTAGAATGACAACTTGGAGGCTCATTCTGGCTTCCATATTTCAGAAGAAATGCGATGAAACGCGGTTGCTGAAACAAAACACATGTCGTAGTTATTAACGGGAGTAGGCTAGGAAGAAAACAACCAAGTGAACCAAAATATACAGGAGATCTCATTCTTATGATGTTACATTATAGGCAAACATTAAAAAAAAAACATTCAACATAGTTCTAGCGTTTTAGACAGAGACGAAGAGAGAACACAGACACCACAAACCCTGTCGTCCCGGTCTAAAGTGTTAGAGCTATGTCTGTTGAATATAAACGCCAACTCGCTCAACTTTCTGCGTTAAATTACAGGACACAGCTTTGCCTTTGGTTACGATGGCACCAATTCATTTACATCAATAGTAGAATTTTATATTTTCACCCGTTTTCATCCCTCGACTATAATGGCTACAAACTGGGCAGACAGTTTTGATCTGCGAGATTTCTCCTGATGAACATATTACCTTTGGAATAATAAAAGCGAAAATTTTATCTCGGTGACTTTATTCATGAACAATATGAGAGTTCATTAATATAACAATTCCAGACGCCGTTTTCTTTAACTGCTGCTGAGTGCCAATGAATCAGGTTCAGCAGTCTTGGTCAATGTTGCAAAGATTGGTTTACTGGCAAGCGAAAGATTAAAAAAAATGGTACGCCCCTGGAGAGTTGTCTTGATTACCTTTGCATATAGGTAACGAAGGATGGTACTGTTACTGGAATATATGAAAAGTTATTATGCACCAATACCGTCGTGCTGGCATAACAGTATGCTCTCAAAATCACAGTCCTCAAACCTCTCTGGTAGCTTTCAATTGTTGGACTTAAATAAAAGATTTTTCCATTTCAACCTTGTGTCAAGACCTCAGGAAAATATTACATCCCCAATTTCCATAGGAAAGAAGCGAATGTATGTTTTATGTAACACCACGTCACACGAATTTATCAACACGCACTGAAGGAAGTTTCGAGCCATTCCAAAATCGAAAACGTCCGTGAGACTAACAGCGAATGACTCCTTTCGAAATTTATCATAGCCAGAAGGTTACTAACACTTTTGATGTTCATTCATCTCATACAATCAATGCCGATAAATATTACCAAGTACACAAAACCAAATAACTGTTTCGCCGAACAATATACGTATTCATGTCGCAATACGGCGTAAGTTCTACTTAAACTTTCGAAATAGAAGAAACCTCATTTATCTGCCATTGGGGGCTTTTTCTGGTAACAACATTCCCTCGCATGAAGGGGAAGATTTTCCTGAGTTATTAGTTTGCTTATTTCGCGTTCAAAATTAAGACACAAAGAATATTTTGAAAGAATGGTTATTATACCCCACTCATTTATTCGGGAGGTGAAACTAACAAGACAATGTTTTCATTTCTTCTCCACATAATAGTACAATTCGCCCAGGTTGAAAGTACCACATAGAATTCAAGAAATAAATATAAAGTTACTAGCTCTGACTAACCGCGTTAAGCCGTGTAACAAAGTTATAAAAATAAAGTGTCATCTTCATTCCGCTTTTTGGCAGTAGCATTTTGACAATAACAACAGATTGCTAGAAAATTATATTTCATTAAAGAACATGGTAGTGTAGTGGCAGTTATGAAAAAAAAAAAAAAACATGCGAGAAGATTGTCTTCGAAAAAGACCTGGTATTGAAATATTGTATTTGGGAATATTTTGATACCATTCGATCTTTCGCCACCGTTTATCACGCATGTTAATTACAAACCTAGAGATCATTATTAATGTTTTGATCTTTATATATGTTGCAGAAATAGCTTTATTTTTTGCATTCGCGTCTAGAAATATGCGGTTTTGCTTTTCTACCGCTTCTTGAAGAATAAATCTTAAGGACAAAACACTAAAGATTCAAATATGGGGCTGCTTATACAACGCAATCAATGAAATACCCCTAAATACCTTCTGTTATACCATTTCTCGATCGTACAGCCTGCAATGGATGCCGATTATACACCAGTAGTCTTCACGGATTTTTACACGAATTGAAACTGATGAAAGATTAATTCAACTGCCGCCTCACCGGGGTGGCGCAGTGGTTACGGCGCTTGACTACTGTTCCCAATGGCGCGGGATCTAATCCCAGCCTCGGTGGCCGCTTTTCGATGGAGGCGAAAAGCAAGGCGCCCGTGTGCTATGCGATGTCAGTGCACGTTAAAGAATCCCAGGTGGTCAAACTTCCCGGAGTCCTCCACTACGGCGTCTCCCTTAGCCTGAGTCGCTTTGGGACGTTAACCCCACAAACCAAACCAAACCTAATTCGGCTGCCACCTCAATTGAAGAAACCTGTTTCCTGGTTCAGAAAATGCGTAGCCCTGAGTTAGTGTTATTTGAACATTCTCTTTCGACGACAATCTTGAACCTGAACGCTATGACCCTTTAAATTAAACATATTTCATTTATCCGGGGAGGTATAAACTATGAACGGTTTCATAAATTTCAACTGTGCTCCTGTTTGTTTTTATTTTTTCTTGTTACACTTTTCGCTCATCTCTACAAAGTAAGTCCTTCAAAATGGATTCTTAAGTGTTAGACTTCTTTTATATTTAGAGATATAGAGATGACAATTGTTTAGATACTCCGAAACCTAGTTTCTCTGTATTATTATTGAGAAACTCATTTTAAATCCTCATCTCAAAGATAAATGTAGCAATTCACGCGTTGTTTCTCAACAGCAATCTACGACTATTGTACATCAATATCTTTAGCTAAACAGCATAGCTTAAGAGGCCGTAAATAAGAAGGATATATTTCTTTGTTTTAAGGAAAAAAGCATTCTAACTGAGACATATGATGATATAATAATATATATTCCTTTTCGTGAGATACATGTAGTGTACGCGTGCTCACCAAGTGTTGTCGGCCTCGTCCAGCGCTTGCACACCCGCCACGGAGCTTCTTAGTTGTTATTTTTAATTCGCTTTGAAGTCTGGCTTTATATTTTCTTTATAAGAAGTGAGTCTCTTAGTAAAAAATAATATATCTGCAGCTGCAGCTTTATTGGTCTCGTCTTTACCGCAGCCTTTTATGCTGCAAGGCTCCGCAAATCTCTGAAGAGCGATATCGGGCGCAAGCTTCACAAGCTGTCGCGCCTAATGATGTATGACATAAAGGAGGCTTTTTTCGAGGCGTGTCAATTTCGACTTCTCGATCACTGAAAGTAACCGCTTGCAGGAAAAATATGAGTTGGCATGTTTTGAATTTAAAACGTGAGAAACGAAATTTTGCGATCCAGTTTCATCATGCGGCATTGGCTTGATAAAATGTTGTAAGGAGGTGGCAGTCAGAGCAGGCTCATATTGATATCGTAGGATCTAGAGAAAAGCCTAATAGATTCATACTAGAAGAAAGAACCGAGTAAAGAGCTGCGTTCTCTTAACAGCCACCCCAAAACTGTGCAGAAGTTTAACACTCGTAAACCTAGTTAAGCGAAGCGAATTGTGATTTTGCTTAGTTTTGCTTTGGTTAGGCTCAGGTTCAGACACGGGAAGACGAGACCTTGCAGCGAACTAATTGCCAAGTGTATGGAATTGAAAAATGGCAGCTACAAAAAGAATATGTAATGATTTATCTACCGTCAAGGGTGAAATGTCAACTGGCGGTACACCATTAGTATTATCATGGTTAAGCTATATCCATAATGTGACTATTGGCTCGTTGACGGTTGGAAGCCTGCCAGATTGGCATTGGCTGATATATGCTGTAGGGAAGTTTTTGCTTCAAAACAAGAATAGCGCTACATTTCAGATGATCTACGAGATTTTGAGAAAGAGGGCCTTATAAAGAGGCATCTTTAAATACGTTCTGCTGTTCATAGGCGTTAAGGTAAATCAAAGCAACTCGGCACACCCACACGGGCAAAACAGTGAGTTCTAATGCGTATCCTCATCCCTTCGATTCAGGGATGTTATTTGACACCGTTTGAGCCCTGCTACTGCAAACGTTAGACGGTCTTCGCGCATTGCTGAAAATCGGTTCCTCGACGAGCCTTACCGCCAGTGACAGTGACAAAGACTCTGCGAGCTTCTCATTGCTTAGTTGGCCTATTTTATCCTTAGTGATTACTTTTTATTTTCGCATAGATTTTAACTGTCCGCTAGGGCACCCTCGAGGAAACTGTTATTTAAGATTTGAAATAGAAAATCTTGGTGTCTGACCTAATTTATATTTATTTACGAATACTGTCAATTCATGGCGGGATTTTTACAGGTAGGGTATAAATCGTATAACTAGTTGTTGCACATATAGAAGTTATTAAGAGTACGATGTGTGCAACGCAAATCGTAAAAGTGTGCTCTAATCAGCACGCAAGCTAGGGCAATGAGCTGCAGTTTTTCGAAATGCTAGAATGAAACCCGCTCGGGTGGAATCTATTTTTGTCCAAGCTCGGTATATGAAAGCCGCATTATTTTTACTGGGTGTGAGGTTTGAAGTAATGTCTTAACATTCAAATTATTTCTGAGCTATATTGACGCTAAAAACCGATGTCACTTTGTGGGAAACTGGTAATAATTACCTGAGCAAAGACCCGGGGGAAACTGACGTCACCATCTGGCGGGACAATCAGGAGTCATTCACAAGAAATCAGGTATGTCGACGACTATCTTGTGTTCATCAGAGCCGAGTAGCATTAGCATATTAAAGAAAGGGGCCAAGGGATATCTTCACGTATGAGTTGCCAACAAATGCAGGCATACGATTTTGAGACATTGATTTGAGGCTAGATACCGATTACGTCTGTTGGATGTCCTCACCCAAGCCCGGGAAGCCCTTTCTCGCCTTCAGTTCGCAACATTCTAGACCGGTGAAGGACGGGATAGCGCATCTCTGCCTGTCAGCATTCCTCGAATTGTCGTATCGGAGGATGGTCTGTACAGCCAGTTGGCCAGACTAGGTGAACTAGGCAATCCTGAGAAGATACATGAAAGGTTTGGGAAAGGACTCTTGTCCAAGCGTAAGTTAAAGGCGCTCCGGGTCATCTGGTGCATCAGGATGAGGTTCGAAAGAAGGTCACCTGCATACCGTATCTACGCGACATCTCGCATTTTCTGAAGACGATCGCAGGGTGTTACAGCGCGAAGATTGTGCCCTCCGCCGACCATACATTTGGAAAAGTGTACGCTGCAGTGCATAAGCTGGAGCCAGTCTCGTCCGGAAGGACCAGTCGTAAGGGCTCTATGTCACACGCAGACAAGTTCACGGACCGCAAAAAAGGAGTCATGTACTGAGTTCTTTTGGCCTGCGGAAAGATATATTGTGATCAAACGGGCAAGTGCATAAATATCGGACTGCAAGGGCACAAAACTTCCACTGATGTGAAAGAAAGTTTTCTTCTACTTACCTCGCGCAGCACTTCTGTGAATGCAAACAACTTAAAGATGACCATTTCCTTCCTCACTTGCATAACAAGGTAATTCATTACTACAACAATAACTAGACAGGCAGGAAACCCTTTGAAGCTCACCGCATTGGTTGGAACCCGGACGCGTGTGTGACGGAACCGTACGCTGCGTGACAGGAAAAGGGAATAACCTTTCTTGATAAGTGCCTTTTCTTGCAGTGTAATTCTTGATTTTTTGTGTTTGGTTTTGCCCGTTTTCCCCGCATATAGGTCCTGTGTTTTCTAATAAACTTTCAGTTTTTAGGCAGCGCTTGCGTCGAGTTCTCTTTCCTGGGGCCTTTATCTTTTTTGCGCTATTCCACAATATGAACTGTTTCCGACTTTCCTAATACAGCATAATCTTAAGCAACTTCATTGCTCGGCTTTGATGATGGTATAGATACATTGGCATCCACAATATGAACTGTTTGATATGATAGTACAGGTACATTCGCACCACTAATTTGTCATCCGATTATAAAACGTATCCTGTTAATAAATAAAATTACTAAATGAGAAGCGCTTTCTGATAAGCATATATTTAGCGCAATTGTGTAAAATGCCTATTTCTGCAGGAAAAGGATAGCTTTCAGTAGAGTGAGCGAAAACTAAAGGGGATAGCCTTCGCAGGTGTTTGTTGGCAGGCAGCACTGTCGGACATTCGATTGTGGGTGGGCATGCGACGTCACGGCACGAAATTAAAATGGCGGAGCTGTTAATTCTGCGTCATTTGAGATTTAAGTGTCTGGATGAAATCGAGCGTGCTTGGCAGAACATCTCATTCTCGTCTTTGGTATATGGAATGTTAATATCGCCTAAGACATCGTTAAGCGGTGCTTTAAGCTAAGTCAGGAGCCTGTCACATAGTTTGGTGGCTTACGGCTGTTTTAGTGCGAAAGCATTACTTCGCTATGTTCACAGATTTCTTGTCTGCAGACCGCGTCCGCAAAATCGTGTCCGCAGCAGTTGTGAATAATTGAGAAGCGATAGAGGTTAATGCGTGGTGTCAATCGATAGAAGTGAACGTTACCTTGTTTCTGAATAATAATAATGCCAATAAGTTAATTAGGTATATAACTAGAGGCAAAAATGTAAATGTTAGCGGCAGCAGTTGTGAGTAATTAAGAAGTGGCAGAGGTTAATGGGTGGTGTCAATCAATAAAGAGTGACGTATTGTGTCCGGAAAATAATTAGGCCAATAAGCATTCAAGTAATTAATCAGAGGCAAAAAATGTAAAAGTAAAGGCGAAAATGGTCTCATAGCCATTGGCTTGGCGTCACATTTGAATATATCAAATACTAATATAGGTTATTAAGTAAGTCAATTACGGTGACGTAAAGATATATCAAATACTTTTCAAACACTCAAAAGTTAACTAAATCAGTCAATTAAGGTGACGTCGAGGTCGTGACGTCACGCAACTTAACGTCGAGCAAAAAAATGGCTCAGGAAGGGATTAGCGTGCAATTTGAAAGTACTAAAGAAAATGCTTAAACAAGAACTGAACTAATGGGACGTAAAGAATGTGACGTCACGCAACCGGAAGTAGAGCCGAAAAAGGGCATTGAAAGGAACTGTCGCGCAATAATTAGGTACCAAAGACTAAAATGGGTATTAAAGAAGTGAATTAAGCAACTAGAAGCAACCAGAAGCCACTAACAGCAGCATCCATGCGTTTCGCATTACTCCAATGCAGATTCTGCTGTACTTAAATTTTTGTAATGAGCATTGGTAAGGCCAAGACTAAGGGATTACTTTAGTGAAAGCCAAGCACATTAACTGATCGAGTTCCTCATGGGAAGCCGCATACGACAGCCGTTAAAGTTATCGCTTCATAGCGTCGAATGCAGGACCATTACACTTTTGCACTAGTATACAAATAAGGTATGAAAAGCACATTCCGTAAAAGAACATAGCGCTCCGGTGCGAAGCTGATGACAAGTTGGGGGGTAACATTTAACTATTAAGACACCTAATATATAGAAACCATGCGCATAATCACATTTATTTTCAAGACAGATAATCTGGTACCTGGTCGTGATAGAAAGAGCAGGTTCCCCACATCATCTGTGATCATTAGTTCACCTACACAACTGATGGTTGAGGGAAGCGAACTCCGTCTTTGCTCAAGCAACACAAAGCGGTTCGGAAATTCGTCATGCTGCATTGCATAACGTTCGTCTATATCCTCCGAATATTCTTCTGGAGAAAAAACAAGTTTATAACATCAGGACAGTAAGCACAAAATGCTAACATGGATAAAAGCCCGAGCGGACAGCATTAATTCCGGCTCCAGTAGCGCTGTTAGCAGCTTACCGGTCAATACCAAAATCATGATCATCTAAATTTTGAAACAGTACGGGTGAAAGAGACAAGCACGATTTCCACGGGCGGCCCAAAAATAACTTCGTTTTTTTACTTTTTGGAAATTCACTTCTTTATTTTTCGATGCTTCTCAACATCAGACATTCATAATTCACTTCTCGTGGCTGTCATTTCCTTTTTATTCATGCAATATTTAGGAATGCCTGTAAAATCGGGTGCCTTTATTTAGGACTTCCTGGAGTGAATCCTTGTTTGTCAATAAAAGAAACACTTCAGGGTAACGATTGCTTTCAAGTTGGGGTATCGAGTGATGGAACAAGTCCGCTTCGCAGCGCGCTGTAGAGAACTCCTCCATTCGAACGCATTTTTTCTAAATTGTGCTTTGGATCGAGATAGGGCAATATACGTCTATCCCAAGTCCATTCATGTACTCGATGATAAGCTGTCTCATCGTCCTTTTTTTTTTCATTAGAAAGCAGGCAATAAATTTATTTTGCTGGGCGTGATGCAGAACAAAATACAGTTGAGATCTCACATGCGAAACGACGAGCAAAAAGCATACTTTCCTCCCTCTCACTGCTAGTGTGACTATAAACTACTTTAGAGATGTTTTCCGCATACGATTTCTGCTTAACATTGATGTCGATATCTCTTCTATAATGCACCGAGTACCTCAAAATGCGTGGCTTTTACACCCGCCTTCTCTGAATCACGAGCATGCAGTAGTCTGACATTTGCATTTTCGATACAAATAATTCAAGCGGAAAGGAGCAAATTGCAAAATGTATTCAGAAATTTTTTGCGAGGAGTGGCTGATCTGATAGCAATGCAATTTGTTGCCTATGAAAAGAATAACCACAATGTGAATTTTTCTGAGACAAACATTGTTTAAGTTCATTGTAAGGAGAATTAAATGGAGAATGCAGCCGACAAAATATGGAACTTCGACATTTCAGTTCCGCGCTTAAAAGTTTCACGTGCACCGTTAAAGGCTCCAGTCCTTCGCTGCCACTTTGGACCCTCGTTCTAATTCATGTACATTTTTTAAAATCGATATTGCCTCAGGACGTCAGGAGGGTATCAGTGTATGAGGGTAGGGGTTTATTCTTTTAGTGTTATTGTCTTTTTTTTTTCAGCATACTATTCAACATGCAATCCACACCTACCGCATTATATGAAAGGCCCCCCCGACATAGATAAAAAGTCCTGAATAAGCAAGCGATATTAGGTAAGCTAGCGCGGCCTAGAGATTGTGAGTCGGACGGAATATCCAAGATATTTTTGAAAGCTGGATTCTCATCTCGTCCTCCCATCTCTATCGCGAAGGCATTGTTTGAAGCTGTTGACAAATCAGCTGTTACACTTTTTCTTGGAACGTACGTCATCCTACGACCAAACAGTACTCGGCCATGCCAGCTGCTAACCACCCCTAATTGAGCTCAACAGTGATTATTCTCCTACAACGCGTACGCCAAAGCGCCAACAGCATATTTTCTCGAGAGCTACCAATTTAACACTATCGCGTTCGAATTTTAATGACCAATAGGTTTTTTCGTGACAAAATGGGACAAGAGTTTTAAAATGACAGTTGTCATAACAGCTACATTCATTGCAATGCGTAGTAAAAAGCCGCGGTCTGTTTTTAATGGTACATTTTGTGTTTTATAGACATTGGTGTTGTGTATTAGGCTAAGGGCGATGAAACGGTATGTAGGCAAATTTGTGGCGTGTCAGAAGCCGTGAAGACTTTTGGCGTCGCAGGCCCGTTGGAAGGCCTTACACTAAACGGTCTAGTCATTGCTAGACAGCTTATCTCAAGCTTCTTTTGAGTAAACAGTGAAGCCTTCTGTGGAGTCTTTCCAACATTGCATGCCCAGATTATTTAGTCGAAATTTTCTTCTTCGCCACAAAATCGCCAGAAATGATTCATAACCTGATGTTTATAAATTGTGATATGTATGTAGGGCTGGAGAGGACCCCCTGTGTAGCTGCCCTCATATGATTTGCTGATGTCCGGTGAGTGTTTTATAGAGTCAAATCATAAAATATGCCTGAGCATTCTGTCACACAGCGCACTTCATGTAAATGTTTATACACCCCCCCCCCCCTCCACCCCCTTGCAAGCCTCGCTTAACGGAGGCGAGTATTTTGGTTTGACCCCCTTAAACAGCCCGGAGGGACGCCTCGGTACTGCGAATGCGTCATACTATTTCTGTACCATCAATCACTTAAACACGGATGCGTTATTTTGTTTTTCATGTTTTCGTTTTTCTCAAAACATCGTACACAATGAAGAAGCTTGTTCGCCTTTTTATTAGAATAGATTAAAAGAAACCTGAGACGCAATCCCTGTGGAACCCTGTCGTTCATATTTAATTTGTGATTTGCTTTTCACAGTATAAATTTATTACCTCCAGCAGCGTAGATTTCGACACGAGCTCATAACATAGCGCCTTCTATGTGAATAATAAGTTTGCGATATAGAGGAACTACGAGCCATTAATAGAGGGTTTACAAAAGTACGTCTGGCAACCATGAGTGGCACGCTGATCACGCGCTGGCCGCCATATTTTGTTCGGTCCATCCGTTCGCTTCGTGTCCGTGCGTCAGCGCTCTCCGTTCTGTTCGCGATTTTCACGGTTTAACCTAGTGTGCTGTGCTTGGACTTCTATTCGGTCTCTGGCGGTTCCTGTTAGCTACGCCTAGCAGCGTATTTGGACAGCCAAGACGTGGCGGGGCCCAGCGGCCGCGCTGCCGAGCGCAGTTACAAATTGTTCTACGAGTGGTGCATGGGCGCCTCAGCAATCCGCAGCGTCATCCCTATCCAGGTACAATATCCAGATTTCTCTAATGTGGATTTTTTTGTCTGTGCGCCCTTGCTGTTCACTTAAACGCCTATGAGAAATCATCGCGAGTTTGTTTGCTTGGTTTGCGCAATCACCGTCGCTCATCCCACTGGAAGATACTTGGTTGCTGAAATGAGCGAGGATGCATTTTATTTTATGATAAAAGGATTGTGCGTAATTTGACGTAAGCTGGACTGGCGCTTAGCGCTTTCCTTCCCATGCCGTCGACGCAGTAGTTGGCATTAGTCTCGGAAATAATCGGGGACTGCATAAAAAAAAGTGCCATGGTAATTTGTGCTTCCAGTGATTGAATATTGATTAGTGTGCGATAGGCGATGACGAGTTAATGAAATATTTGTAATTAATTAATCAATTGATGAAATAAAGAAACGAAAAAAGGAAAAATTGAAAAGTAGAGGTTTAAAGCTGTCAGAATGACAAACCAGTGCTTGGTGATGCTAAGGAAGAAAATTTAGAATGTGTAATTGATTAATTGATTGAAGAATGTGTTCAAAAGTGTCAAATTGCTCAAATGGAAAGCCGATTGTTGCTGACGCATGCGTATTGGTGTATAAAAATATAAAACGTCAAATAAAATAAAAATAAATAAAGAACTGATAGAAATATAACATAACGTACATAACATAGAAATATAACATACATAACAACATTTAACATACTACACGTGTGTAGTATGTTACTTTTGATGAATTCATATCTCACTGCATTGTATTTATTTCGCCCCTCCTGCTAGGGCCCAGTTAGGGCCTGTAGTATTTGGTAAATAAAATAAATAAATAAATAAAAGAGCTAAAGTATAACACGTGAAGAAAGAAAGCATCGTGTGTGAGTGTGTGAGAGAGAAAGACACTATCGCGTTATACCTTTAACGGCGGAGCTTAAGTGACCCCCTAATTTTTCTATAACGATATGATATAATATAAATCTGATTTTATGAACACAGCTAGTTGGACAAAGCACAAACACTTCGCAGTAATGTGAGTTGGCTTGTCAAATTTCTTTTCGTTTCAGCCGAGTTCCTCCTTCTCCGAGTTCCTCGAAGCTTCCAATGTCAGCGCTTTCATATGAGATTACGGCTTCAAATGTTTACTTTCTGACTAAGGGAAGAGACAAGAAATTGACCTATATAAAGATTCCAGTGAATTTCAGGTAGCTGGGAATTAGCGAACCATCGGGTGACTCGAAAAAACACACAAAAGGGAAGCGCAAGCTTCGTTATTTTATCGGCCGCGCTGGCAGGTATAAAACCTGAACTGCGTGCTCTGGACGTGGACCGGTCGAAACGGACTGCAAGTGATCATGTTACAACACACTACTGGGATGTCATTTTTCCTGCTTTTCTAGACGCCGCGGGTTTGGCAGCCGCTTGCTTTTGCAGTGTGAAACACGCACCTCGGGCGCACTAGACAACCGTATTGCTCTCTGCACCAAGCACTACCATTTTGTACGACTGTAAAAAGTAATTTCGGTAATCATGCCCGTGTCTTAAATCCAATACACAATGCAACCTACGTAAAAAAATGTTTCAATGAACGTATTTGCACAATAGCGTTCGTTATACATGCATTGCTCCTTCTCCCGTGTCCTCCATCGCAGCATAAGCTTATCCTTCAAGTTCACAAGGCTCCATAGCGCGCAAAACAACCTTGCTGTTCTAGGTGATAGCACATTCTGTGAGCTAGCTCCCAGTCAGAGGGACGTGCAGTAATGCTTTACATGATGCGAGTGACCCTTGTAAAGCCGATTAAGACTACAAACGAACGGTCACATACACGCGTATAGCTTGATTCCGTGCGCGTCTACGGCGGTGCGCTGGCTGCAGAAGGGCACGCAACAACATGCTGGCATCATTCTGAATAGAGCTTGGAGCTAACAGCGACCGCTGTGATGTTAAAAAAAAATAAAACAATCGCTTGTGAGCATTTCAATGCACCTTCCGGTGCATGCACGGGTTCTACGAAGGCGCACGTTGACAGCGTACTCGATGGGAGGCGCGGGCGGACTGAACAAAACATGGCCGCCGCGCGCAGTTTCTGTTTCTTTCACTAGATGGCGCTAACTTTTGTAAAGCCTCTATTGAAGGCAATAAATTTTACCAAATGACATACTTCATTTTGAGGCACAAATCATTTACAAATCTGCTGAAACGATCCAATAGTTATCTACCATTATTAAATGCTTAAGAGAAATACCGGCTTCTATATTTTGAGAAAGCAGGCCGAATGCTCAAGTGCGCCAGATTACCGAGAATAGTTTTGGTGGTACGAAAATGTAAGACAGTACGGAATGAGTGCACATTTTTCGTGAGCATACAGGTTATAAAAGTTAAAAGCAAACAAAAAGTATACAAGAAACCCTTAGGTGCTATTTCACTACCAAATTATGTTTTTACAATGCATTGCTTCAGTGGAGGTAAAGGTAGCCAGATGGTTCAAGGTATACACGGTGTGTCTTGAAACGCTTGCAGCCGTTTTAAAATTGTAAGATATTGAGTATATTATGTGATAAAAGCAATAATGTTTGGGCTATAAAACAGCATGGGGGCTGAAGAGACTAAGCAGGGGCGCGGCCTGAGGTGGTCATCATCAGGGGAATCTCTTCCTCCGCAAAGAACGGCGTGAGATCGCCTTGGGCGCCTTGTCCTGCCAGAACAGTAGTCATCATCTCCACGTAGGCTCGACCCCTCTTAGGCAGCTGGAACACGCAGTCCTGGATGAAAGAGCAACCAAAACCACTGACAATCAAAAAGAAAGATTTCCTCTTGTTAGCAAATTGACAAGTTTAGCCAGCAGATATACACCGAAAGCCTTCGTGGTCCTCACCAAGCCTGGTTGGTAGCTAGTGCATAAACTTATTAAATCTATGCAGCAAATTTTTAATTGCCTAAAGCGATTAATATGCACCGTATTATGTAATGCACCATATTTCATAGAGAAAGGCTGTTGGCTATATCTCTAGGGAGAAAAAAAAAGCAAGGTTAAAAAAAGTGAAAGAAATTTCTTATATAACCTGGAAAAAGGAGACACGAGGACGCTATAGAAACTGTAGGTCATGGGCTAGAAAACAACCGCTATAGGTTTAGCTGATGCGATGCCAGTGAGTAGCCGGTAACATAGATTAGTGAATTACTCGCCCGCCACCTTCAAGGTATATCACTAAAGCACTTTACCACGATTAAACTTTGGGGCTGTAATAGTAATGCTATCCCACATCATGCTGAGCAGAAGAGACGTTGATAAGTGAAATACTAGAGACCAACCCTGCACCTGAAACAGCAGTGGTAAACATGGAAGATTCGAAAATAACAAGATGCAAATAACTTGTACATCTTTAAACGTTTTGGTTTACAAAAAACCTGAACAGGTTTTGTTTTGTTGTTTTCTTCTTTTCCGCTGTTCTTTTTTTCATTATCGTCACAAAACTCTTTATAAGGGTTAACCTGCCAGTAACGTATAATTATTAAGGCACGGGTAGATTTAAGCACTGCCTCGTTTCTTTTTTTTTTTTTGCAATATGACTAATGCATTACCTAGCTAAATCAGCACCTGGTATGGGTGCATTGGGCAAATAAGCATGCTTTTATAACAAAACATTCTCAGGGAATTTTTCACACAAGAAAAACTGCGTGGGTTTCAGTTGCAGTTCCGCATTTCGAAGAACGTTCTTTGCATTCCTTTTATATTACGCAGTTTGGGCTATGAAATTCCTCAGATACATTTATTTTTGTTTTTAATTCTTATTTTATACCTTCTCGTAAGTAGTTGTGTTCTTCTGGGGTTCTTTGTTATTTATCGGCTTCTGGATAACGCCTTCGACACAAGGGAAAAGAGGAATTGGTTATTCGTTTTTTAAGATGACTTACTTTTACGTGGACAACGAAGCGTCTGGCTTCGGCGCCTATTAGCTTTGGCTTTGAGGGAAGGAAGAAGGAACGGCAGGTCACTTGAAGAGGCTCCCTTGTATAATAAGCGTAAGACATTTGCGGGAAGACGATTCAGAATTTTTATACATAACTTGTTTCGGAAAAAGGAAAGTTCTATTGGATGATTGATCATTTAAGGTGGCATTGTATGCCTGACCGAGTTTTAACCGGAGTGGCGCTCACTTAAAGTGGTGCGCTGGCCATTGCATCTTGTCTTGAGTTTTGTTTCCTGGGTTTGTCTAATGTGTAGAGTTTATTCAACGATGCTTTACGATCATTCTGTACGGATATCATATACATGGAACGTTGTTTGCCTACAAATACCACGTTGGAAAATGTGCGACATGCGGACGCCTATTGACTAATATAAGATTGATTGCTTCAAACCAAGGCTAACACGCCAGCTCGTTGGACCCTAACGGAGAGCCGGCTGATGTATGCGTTTATCCTTTTATTCCGTAAGCAGTCTATGGTGTCTCCAGTAGAAAATCTGTCTGCCCGTAACGTAACGCATAACATACCGTCAAGTGTGCGTATACTGTGAGATACAAGCGCAAGTAAAGCACCACCGGAGGTCATATTTCGCTGGATCCTTCCATCTCGCATTCCTCATAGCCGATATCGTTTTCTGACGTCGAACACACAAGCGAACTAAAGAAAACGATGTAAGCGGAAAAATTATATCCAGATAAGCATTGCCATAGGTCCTAAAAGAGCTTGATTTGAGAGCATGGAAAAACTGATACGTATAATACTAAAATTAGATAACGTAAACCATTATAAAGTTTGCAAGCTCTTCACAAATACGTTCTGTTATTAATAATTAGTAAAATGCAGGTAAATTCCTATTTTCAATACAAAAATGAGTAAAAGTTAATAATAATTAATCTTTTTATAATTATAGATAAGAAAAAATAGTTGTTTAGTTAAAAGGCAGCGTAAGGGGTTTCCAATTCGAAGAGACTTAATATGAAGAAAACAGGAAGCTTACAGTTAAAGAACTTGGTGGCGCCTGGCGTTGTGTTACAATTGGTGATGCAAAACTAGAATAATATGATAGGGGCGTTCCGACATCTGCCGGGTGCACAGGTTCAGGTTGGGGCCGCTAAGAGTACGTCATGTACTATACAGGTACTACGTTTCTAGCGAACGGTTCTTTGAAGAACGAAAACGCCACCTCACGTAAAGCTCATAGGAGCGCTTACTTGGCTGCACAAGGACATGCACGAGAGGATGTGGGCGCAGCCTGCAAGAACCTGAATGTTCTGAAAATATTAAGTCCTTGTGCATTTTCGGTTCTCCTCTGTCCATCGGGCAACAGCCTCTATTTTGCCATGGTTTCCTTATGTGTTAACTTCACTATTTATAATATGAGCGCGAAAACTACTTCGAGCATTTTTCCTAAAGTATCCGAAATGAAATAGTTGAAGCCTTTACAAACGTTCATAATGCTTTCATTTTGAAATCAGTACCACATTATTAGAACTCATAACTACTCGTCCGCCCTTCAATATAATAATAATAGAAGAATAATTACGCAAACTGATTTAAAACAAACCAGACATATCTCCTAACCAAGCCAGTAGTGAAAATTTGAAAAGAAAAGTGAGCCATAAAGTATGCCGAGGCATATTTTGAAAATATTGTCAAAGTTTCTGTCTATTTTTATATTTTTACCCACATCTAAAAAGTACTTATTACGGCTTCTCAATTCGCTGTAACACCACAGCCGATCTGATGGTAGTAGTAACAGCTCGTTATGTGCAGAAAAAAAGAAGCGCAAAAGAAAATGTTGCATTCCGAAGGGGACTGAAATTAATTTATTTGTCTTATAGTGAACCAGCCATGCACTCAGCTGAACATTGTAGTTCGCCTGGTTCTATCACTGTTGACGCCAATTTTCCAGTGGAATAGCGAAATGCAGCAAAGTACTTCGCTCTTCCCTTTTTTTCTTGTTGACCCAACTCTATTGAAACGCATTACAAACCATTACATCATGCACCTCTAGCGTTAAAGATTGCTATGTTCTGCAAATATTTATCTTCCTTTTTCAAACTACCTCCCGGCTAGACCTGATGCTCATGACTGTCCCTATCTGTCGGGTAAATGTGAACGGGCGGTAATACGGCCAGAGAACAGCAGCCCACACCTTGGCTTCAGTGGATGAAAATAAAAAGATTAAAGATATTTGCGGCTTAGCTCTACGGAAGGCGCACTTATTTACCTATAATTTACAGTCAGTACATAAGTCGCACGTTGTGACCGCCTAATGTTCCCGGCCATAAAATCAGGAGTAGTATGAATTGAAGACAACGAGAGTGGCCGGTGCTTACGAAGTGGGAAGGAAGAAAACTGAATCTAAATTGATCGCGAGGTAAACGTCAAGATTGTATGTATAGATGGAAGGCCTAGAGCACTAATTCGCATAGAAAGTAGAAAATATCGGCAGGGGCGAACAATGACGAGTGGAGTTCAAAAGAGAGAATGTTTTTTTTTTTTTTCATTATTTCTGCGCAGTGCGATGGTAACAAGATCTGCTGTTTAGATCGGGAGGCAAAGTTGGCAAAAATACCTCCTGTCTTGCTCATATTATCTTTCGAAGGTTTTCGATCAAGGTTCAAATCTCAAAATCCAACTATTTACAAACCATTTGTAATGGCGTTTCCAGGGACATTATCGAAATGTGACCATAATCTGTGATGTTACCCCCTGTCACAATGATAGCATGGCGTTTGCAAATGCTCGTTCTGCGTTGTTAATCTAAGGATTTTATCTTCGCCATGCAGTGGAGGCACAAATCGAAATTATTTTCGGCTTTCAGAAGTGCATCATCATGGCTCGAGAAATGTGAGACTTCAAATAATATTAGAATAACATTCATATTGTCATCGTGTTCGCAAACGATGCACAAAAAAGTTTACGTGGTTTTAGCATCCCTAAAGTATGGCGGGGTTTAATTCAAGACGGCGGTGAATGATTAAACATTTTTCGCTGCTCAGTGCAGGTGTCTCTCGGTGACATGGTTGCAAAAAACTATATCACACACCTTGAGTGATGGTGGGCCTTGTCCAAAGTCTCCTTAGCAGAAACTATGTACAGTCGTGAGCAAAAGTGGTATACAACACTCAGACGGTGGTGGAGCTCGATAAAACTGCATCTCAACATTATCTAGCAGCAGCTGTCTAAGGTCGAAGCAATAGTAGCGGTGCCTCATTTTATCCACATGCATGTGCTGGTGTCGCAGCCCATAATATGCTTCGTTAGATGGCATTTCGATGCAGTTTTTCCAAGCTCTGCCACTGCCTTATGGCGGAGTCACACTGCGGAAACACAACAGCGACATCAACCGAACAAGTTCGCCAAACAAGCCGCCAACAAGTTTCCGAACCAACTTGTTGCCCAACAGCATGTCACACCGCACAAACAGCAGGGAAGCCGAACAGGTTGCTGCAGTGTTGCCTCGGTGTGACAGTGTTCAACCAAACAAGTTTGCCAAACAAGCCGTCAACAAGTTTCCGAACCAACTTGTTCCCCAACAGCATGTCACACCGCACGAACAGTCGGGAAGCCAAACAGGTTGCTGCAGTGTTACCTCGGTGTGACAGTGTTCGCCAACCAAAACAAGCAGGAAACAGTGTTCGTCAACGCTGTCCAGCGTGTTCGCTGGCCGGGCGAATTTCCAGGCGACAACAGATCGAGCAAAGTACTCATATTTGAGCTCATTGACTCATTCCTGCGTATTTCCTACTTGCAGATACGTTTTTTTTTTTGCAGAAAGTTTCCATGCAAACCATTTCCCACGTTGTGGCGTCTTGCAGGCAGCGTATTCACCCGTTGGCAAGGGCACGGACGTTAGGGCAACGGCGCCTTCCGCGGGTGGCGATGATATGCGCTGCTGCCTGCCAGCCGTAACGTCGTCGGCTGACTTATTGCGCCGGGAATTCCCGCCTTGGCGGCGGCTGTGTGAACAGGTCGTGATGTGAACCTTGAACCAAACGTAAGCGTCCCGTGTGTGTGCCTGAGAACATGTAAACTGACAACCCCCATCTGCAGCGTCCCTCCGTCGATTCGGCGCCGCGGTGGCTGGCGCCGTGCCATCCGTGTTTACCTTGTTTTTGTTGTGGTGTTTTCTTTTTGGAATGGGCCTAGTGCGCAGCGAATACAGCGTCGATGTTTTGATGCGAGAGAGTGCGATCACGAGACACCGAGCAGCAGTGCGTGGTGCGTCGACAATGAGAGCGGACACTTGAAGAAATGTTCGAAGGAGTGAGGGGTGCGTCAGCACGGAGCATAGACGTTTGAAAACTGTGCGAACTTGCGTGTGTGAAACGAAGAAGTGTATTTGTAATCGAGTGGTTAATTATTAATAAGCCGTATGACGTGCGCGTGGGCGAGCTGTATGGTTGTGCGGTCAGAACGCCGACTCGACGTCCGGACGAGGAATTTCACTCGTGTTGTGCGCAAGCCAAGGTGGTGGTCTGTCGGATTCGCGTTCTCACGGTCGAGGCCTCACAAATGCCTCTCATGTGACTTTCCTGTACTCCTGTAAGTATGTAGATAAATCTCATGTAATGCCTTTTCTGCCATAAGTCTCTGCCCATTCCTCCAAACTGCTCATCATTTCTCGGTACGGCGCCTGAGATCGACAAGGGTGAGAGCCGAACCGAGGGTCCCGCATATAACAGTGCCATCGTTCATCATTAAAGCAAGTTCAGAGTAATTGGGACAGCCTCTTTGTCTATTGAAATTTTCACAGGCCCGTGTATTGCGCATGAATTTGGGCGAAATAGTAGCAAAATCGGCGGCTCCTGACATCAGCGCCTCAACGAGCAGCAAGTTTCCGCGGTGTGACACGGTGTCGCCAAACTGTCGGAGAACAAGTTCGCGGCAGTTGTTGGAGGGCGACAACGACATGTTTCCCAATAGTTCGTGTTGGCGCGATGTGACAGGGCCGCCAACACTGCGCGAACACGCTGTTGACGGACAGAGTTGACCAACTGTTTCCGCAGTGTGACCCCGCCTTAAAGGCGGAGTGTACACCACGTTTGCTTATGAATACATCTCAAGGCATCCCATTTCAACTTAATACCTACAGGACTATAAAGAGCATTGAAACATGAGTGGTCCTGACTAGAAATTTGAATCCCTAAACAAACGCAGATATTTGGGAAAGACATTTTTTTTTTGTTTTTCAGTAGTGGAGAAAATTAAAAAGTACGGACATTTAGCAGTATGATTTGAAATATTTATGATAGTCTAATTAAATTACACTTTCAGTTGCTCAGAGTTTTTGCTTCCCAAACCACTGCAGCATACCTTGACGAAATAGTAGAGAGCGAAGGTCATCGCCTGCCTTTAAGTTCTTATGGGGATGTCCCAAATTATACGATGAGAGACACCATAGAAGAGCGCTCCGATAATTTCGAATATAGGGGATTCTTTAATATTGTAACGGGTATTGCGCCAAACGTCCAGGTAACGCCCTGAGCCTAGAAGACTGCCGAAGTCCGAGAGTGGTCCGAGCAGCGGTCTGAGCGCAGTTCCAAGCAACCAACTTCGTCGTCTACGCCAACTAGCAACCACTTCATCGTCTACGCCAACTAGCCACTGATTGTCTCCGCTTCGTCGTCGACTATAGCTTATATCAATATTCACTGAGGTCCTTGCGTCTCGCCTGTATCAAAACGCCCCAGCTGCTGCCTTGGTCGAAACTGCGTAACTTCGCTTTAGTGGATTAAACCTGATATCAAGGGGTGTCACCGTGTTTCAAACATTCGTGCTGTATGAAAGTATCATGGATGAGGTAAGCACAACAAGACGACTATAATCTATTTTTTTACCTCAGAGAATAAGTCGAGCTAACAGGCTGAACACCTTGCCTTAGCACGAATGCGGCAGAAAACCAAAAAGCAAGCCAAACAACCTGTTTTTCTGAGCGCAAGCTTTCTTGTGGTCTACGCCTGTGGTTGCATATTTCGTTTTCAGGAAGGCTGTACAATAATTAAATGTTACAAAACTCGCGCAGCTGTAGAGTGAACTTTACGGCAAACCGACCAAAAAATTCATATTGCGCGGCTGTGCATCCTTGTCACGTGTACTTTCACATAGCAAACCGAAGAAAGTAGCACGTCTTAGTCGGTTAGAGTAGTATATTGCTAAAACGTTACGAGAGGTTCGACAGCGGTTCAATTTCTGAATGCACTTTCTGCGTACGAAACGGCTATTGCTGCAAATCATCGAGCCGTATGCAAGTACTCTAACATTCGGCGCGGACCTTCCAACAAGGCATGTTTGGCAAGGCGCCAGTTGCGTAGGACATTTATGCTCGACATGAAGAAAATAAACAAACTGCAAACATCAGGATTGTGTTTCAGCGCAGTATAACAATCCAGTTAGGCCGCCCTTTACAGAGGTGAAGAGTAGGAGCCTCTGCGGAAGGCATTAAAGTGCATTACGTCTTTCCAAGTCCACCCTGACCTACAGAGTGAAATTTCACACCATATAAGCTCAGGATTATCGATATTTTCTAACTGAAGATTTTGTCTACTTAAATTACAAACGAGTGAGGTATCACGCAGAGGAGACCTGAAAAAATTAGCTCTGTCACTAACTTTTGAGAAATGGATGGAGTTTATTGCGTACCGCAACACTCATGAATAGGTCGGGGCTTAGACGAAATCATCATTTTGCTAATAAGTCGAAAGACGTGAAAGTCATTGAACTGTGGATTGCGTGACTGTAGAGACGCGCATAATGCCTGAATAGCATGAAAACGATGATGTAGGGTGTTTCGTTCCGTACAGCACCAGTAACCTACTGGAAGCCGGCTGTAGGGTTGTAAACAAAGAACGCGTAACGCATTCATTGTATATCCTGCTCACGACGTAATCATCCGTATAAATCATATCTTAAAGCTAAAGCCATTAACAATGTTTGCGCTTTTTAGCGAATAAATACAGGCCATTACAGGCCTGTATGGCATTTTCTTCCAAAGTATTCAATTTTATAGAAAAAAAGGTAAAACAAAAACGTTTTCTACAGCCACTTGAAATTTCGCGATTTATTGCGTCTCTAGTCCAGATTCAGCATACAGTCGATACATCAAGAGGTCGCTGCCAAAGCAGTGCAAAAGGAGAGAGATCGTTCTAGTTTTGCTGCTACCAAACGGGCTGTCCATATATTATTTAATGTTATGCTTTACGGCAGACACTAACATTCGTGCTGCTGTCGTTTGCTGATTCCATATCTCGATACTTCCTCGGCAGTTTCAATTCCCTGGGCTTGGGGGCTATATCGATTCTCTAGGGCAGTAGCATTAGCCCTGCGGGTTCTTTGCTCGTAAGTCAATTTTTTTATATATGCGGCCTGAAAAAATGACTATGCTCCATAGCGCCCCATTACTGTTGCCATAACAGCTTGAAAGACAGTACCTCTTTGTTGAACTCAACCCTGTAGCTGCCGATCTCGAGCTCGTTGTGCCGCTCTTGGCGTCTCAAAAACGTTTATTCTACATTATATTTCAGCGAAGTCTTGAAAATAATCTAGAATAATATGAAATTGTACTCTTTAGGAACGCTTCTACGTTCTCTTCCTATTTATACAGCGGTTTCAAGCGCCTTATTTTGCATTAGCGGCTACTATGCACTTGCTCTTTACTCTCAATAACATGCACTCACACATGGGGTCAAAAATCAGATGAGAATAGTGAGCGCTTATATCGTCACTCACCTCGTATGTTTGGAGCCCTACCCGGAGGCAGTCATGCAAAGTGTAGTTCTGTCCCATGAGAAAAAAATTCAGGTGTACACACTGATAGACACACTGATCAGTCACCTCAGTAAATTAATAATGTTAATTCTCTAAATAGTAGGAAAGCTTACCGCTTCAGGTGATTTGCATGTTTGACCAAAGTGTTCTCCTCGACTGAACTCTCTCTTGAGGCAGTTATTCATGTTTTCTCTGACTCGAGGGAAGCGTAGCTGGTAGCAGAGGCGGAAGCACAAAGGTGTAATGTAAACGCCATAAATACAAGTGTTCTTCAGCAGGATAAAACGTTCAGATAGGTTGTGCATTATGCAGTAACGAACAACTGCCCTTACAGAGTACAAGACCAGCAAGACACTGACATAAGCCGCGACTAAGAATTTTGAAAAAGAACTCTGCCTTTAGTTTCGAGTCGGTTTAGTCGCCCTGACGTGCGGCATCAAAGCGACAGGCTACCAGAGACACGTGTTGTCTCATGAAGCGGAGGGGCTACTGAAGATAACTATCGGCAGGAAATCTAACGACATCACAAGGAACGAAGTGATCTCTAAATGGGGTCTTTAAAAACTCGGGTTCCTGCCAGCACAGGCCATGCATCCTGATGCGAGATTTGGCATGATTTCTGTAACATGTCCTATGAAAGTGAGGCAACAGTTCACGTCAGGCTTTAGATAAGAAATCTCTTGAATTCGCGTTCCCGAGATTTTTACCTCCTCAAGTAAGCCTATGAGAATCTGTAAGAGAAGCTGGTAAAAGGGGCAAACGAGGAGGTTTTTTTTGTAAACTTGATCATAGAGCTTAAGTGTGCTTCAGTTCTTTTCATCCTTGCAGACAGGTTGAAGAGAATCCACCCTACATGTTTTATATTGTGTACTAGTATCAAAAATACAGTCGTTTTAATGTATTGAAGAGATATGTTGTTAGGAGGGTAGTGCTCCATAGATTTGGAAATATCATTTTGATGATCACGAACTTTCGTTTATTAACTATGTTCATAATTGCGGAAACCTTAGGCATATGTTATGTACATATACTGCTAGTCTATAGCTGAAAATATTTACAGGTCCAGACTTTGATTTGTTTCTCTCGTGCACCTCTGTTTGCAATTCTCAAGTTACAAAGACTAGCGCAGTATATGATGCTGCTCTTGAAAATGACATAAAGAAAATATAAATAAAAATGTTTCATATAGTGTCCAACCTTCTAAACGATAACTTTTTGATTTCCCCAGCCCTAAAATCAATCACATTTACTGTTTTGCGAACGGTAAACTTAACATCATCCTTGCACCTGCTAAGGCATATCGCTATCAACTGTTTCCCTCACCTTGGTGTCGAGTTTAACTGCCCTACATCATTTCACCAATCCCTATAGCCTTGTGTTTGCGCAATATTGAGCCATAAAATCGTCAAATTACACTATACATCACCTAGTAATGAAGCTCCCGGTATGCCTCGGATCGGCTGCAGAGGAGCTCCGCCCTTTGTGTGATCCGATTAACAAGTCATCACCTGAACTATTTCCGGTATCAACTATTCTCTCACTATTGCTGCTTTTCAATTTACTGTTCATTGTTCATGTGCGCATTGCTAAATCCAGAAATATTATTGCATTTCACAAATAATACTATATATTTTACGCATCAGTATTTTCACTTGCCACGTTTTATTCCGCAAATCGCGTTCTTCTTTTTTTTTTTTTTTTTGCTGTGCAAGTTGCGACTGTTTTTACTCATCCTCAATTTCTATGCAATATTTTTCATTTTTCTCGCTGCCAACTACAATTCCTCCATGGGATAGTAGTCTGAATGAATAAGCAAGTCCTCTGCTAAACGTGCGACACCCCTCCTTTCGAGTCGAGTTAGATTTGTAGACATGTTGAAAGCCGTGTTTATAAGGTATTTAAAATCTAGCGTATAAGAGAACGTTTAGGGACGAAGCTTGTTTGACCTTTACATTCAGACAAAATAGTTTCGTTCAATATTGCCTTGCCTTTCTTCAGGACATAAAAGAAAAGTTAAGTACATACATGAAGCTTACCTTCTCTCGGTACCGGTCCGCACCGGGCACATCAGCTTTTTCCAAGCAAGTCTGCGCTTTTGCAAACACTGCATTGATAAACAAGGCGTTGTTAAGTTACAAATCCGGACAAAATTCCAGGCAGGCGCTGCCTTTTACCTTCAGCAGCGTCCATGAGGTGTATGAACGCCTACCTAAAACGTGTGCGATTTTGGTCTCAGTGTATATAAAGGCGATCGAATTCCTTGTGCTTTTTGTTGTGATTTGCCTGTCAAAATGTGAAGATGCAGCATTTGCTAACAAATGTGGTAAGCCGAGGACTGTAAGTGCTTCTTCCTGCTGCACGATGAGCTCACCTATGTTGGTAAACATCGGTAGCAACTACTTTTCAGTCATGAACCAAGGCTTCATGAACAGTAAGAATTCAAGACGAAAATGCTGCGACTTCTATATTTATAAACCTCAAGCACCACACCTGAATCTAAAGGTGTGCAATTTGGAGTGTTTATAGGCTCAAATATAGGCATGGCTGATATAAACGTTGAGGTGAACCGAATCTCTCAGTTGCACAATCTTGTAAGGTAAAATGAAGCCTACTGCCAGAAGATATAAAAATATTACCTTATATTTAAAGGACTTCTCGCGTAATCACAATAGGGAAGGAGGTAAGACGAAAGTTTTTACGTTTATAATGAAGAAGCTTATACCAGAGCTGATGGTCGCAACGAGCTGTGGAAACACATAGGGACTAGGCTTCGCTTGTATTTATTAAATTATAATGAATTGTACGGAGTGTAATACATAGCGCTTTTTCCAGTAGAGGAATCCTTTGAAGCCACCACTGGTTCGTGGTAAAACCAGCCGTCATTTTGCGCAGGGTGCTGGTCCAATTTCTAATAATATTTTTGGTTTTCCTTAGAAGCAGTAGCGCCTATGCTCTGCAGGCGACTCTAGTGCTGCTGTTAGAAGCACTCGGGAATATATTTTATAACAAAACAAGTGATATTTTATGCAGCTTTAGTAACGACACTGTCGTATTTTCCACAGTAAGCTGTATAGGTGGCTCGGCAGTTGTACTCTCAACGCCATTATTGGAACACCTAAACTTCCACTAGACAGAAAGATAATCGTGTCAGTGAGTTACATTTTTAGAAGACAGGAATGCATTCAACGGCTGCATTTCACCTCCATTTGTCAGTCAGTGAGTTACATTTTTAGAAGACAGGAATGCATTCAACGGCTGCATTTCACCTCCATTTGTCAGTCAGAATGCCGTCGCCAAGTCTGGAGGACATGCATATGCGCCCTAGTCAACCTCAGAGGTGTTTCAAAAATATAGCGAGTTATAATTTTTACTTCAAGATTTCGTCAAGTGAAGCAGTACTAACTGCGAAGGGTCTTTTTATTTAGCACCTATAACAACGACATCTCCAAAGTACAAGATTGTTAGGCTAGAAGACATTTTACCGCCTGTGCTCCCGAGCCAAGGTTGTCACCGCCGCGCCTTTATAAGCCAGTTTAAGCCGCCTTTCTGACAAGGGGTGCGGTCTGTCTTCAACGCGGCGATCCTGGCTTGAATTCCGGTACTGGCACCGGATGGCACCTCTTGTCAGGAAGGTGGCCGAATACTGAGCTAAACAAGCGCGCGTGATTGAATGGCCATTTTCCTGTTGGATATCTCACTCGCCAACTACCAATATACGCTGCCAAGCCACTATGACCTGACACAATGATGTCAGCGGCGGAACTTTCCACGAGTACAGCTGCTGATAGTCGAGAAAGATATCACTGAGAACGCGATTGCCAGTGACGAACTGTGCCTGTGAAGAACTGTGAAGGGGAAGACGAGAGACAGCGCGATCGATTGACAGGCGTAATGTTTGAGGAGAGGTGAAGCGAGGGCAACAACAGCTACGAGAAAAACAAGCAAACGTACATTATTTAAGGCCACAAGAACATGGGTCAGAATTTATCAATTCCTGCATTAAAATCATCTCGGCGTAGCAGGAAGTAGACCGTTACATTTTCAGTACTTCCGAAGCATTTCCGAGCGGTCAGCCGAATGGAATGTTTCACCACATTTTTGGAGCACTTATAACTCGACAATCAAAAACTTTGTCTTGAAAAGGCAGTACTTGCGCTTTTGAAACTAAGACGAAATTGTTTTGATAGTCTTTACTTGTTGCCTCGAAATTCCTTCCTGCCATCGAAATAAAACCTACGCAATTCACAAATCAAACTAATGTATCCCCTTTGCCAGAAACTCACAGAGACGAAAATCACAAAACGTACCAGGCTATTCAGTCAAGAGTTATCATAAACCAGTCGCGGAGCGGTAAGGTATTGAAGTGCACAACTCTGTAATGTTACTCCGAGACTCCCAACAGGTAAATTTCTGAAACCCTTGTCATAACATGTTAAGGGCTTCATGGGCATTCAAGCTTTAAAAATATTTTTCGCCCAAGATTTCGCCTATCTTACCACTTCGTGAACGAGCCGGCAGCTTTTGCTGTCTTTTAGGCGTTGATACTCTGGCTTCCTCTTGTTATGTCTCATGCGTACATGTGTATTTATATGCTCAGCAATTAGATAGGATTAGTTGTTAGTCTGCTCTCGTGTGTTCCCTACTGTTTCCGCATAATTTTGGGCTCTCGTGTGCGGGAGGTGGTAAGTTCGAAACCCGCCGCCGGACATTCACCGGTAAAGTGGGTACAAGCGTCCCCCGGCCCGACGCCCGGCTCTCTCAGGGGTGTGCGCTTGGAAGAGGCTCTGCTAACCCTGCTGTGCTCCTTAGAGGGCTTAAAGTTTCGAACAAATTAATGACCTGCAAAGGTCGGACCGGACACAGGGGTGGAAATCCTGGCGGGCGTTCCATCCCTGTGTCTGTGCGGCGCCTTTCACTTGGCGCTTACTCGAATGCCGCACCACAGAGCATATATAGAAATAGAATAAAAATAGTTAAGTCACTGATGTGATGCCACCCATCTGCCATCAGCTATGAGGACCAAGCGGGAACGAGTGCGCTCCAACGCTGCTGGGTGGCGCTTCTTGCCTTCCGCGAGTGACAGATGCTGCGCCTTTCCTTTCCTGTAAACGAATTAGAGAACGCTGGTGAGCTTGGACGCGCTCGACGTGGAAGCCAAGGAGAGTTTAGCTGCTGGAGAACGGCGCAGAAGACTGGAGAAAATACCTTCTTCAGATCCTGAGGTAGTCACTGCTTTTCGTTACGTATATCCAGGCATAGCAGAGCTAAGCCATCTTTCATTTTTCACGTTTACCATTCTGTGTTTATTTTTGTAAGAATCAGGTCGATGCTTTTTTAAGGGGGAAGTGATGCCGCAAGCCATAACAATCTATGTTTTTCCTTTTTTTTTTTTTGACAGCTGCAGCATGCGGCCATATGACTTTTACTCTGGCACCGAGATGCGAGATGCGAGAGAGAGAGGCAGAGAGTTGCGCCGATATGTGTCGCAAAGATTCCGACTTCTCGCTTATGTTTCTGTAGTGTTCTAAGTTGTGCCAGTCACTGTTCGCGTCTTTATCTCGAGGTTTCTTTGCCGCTTTTAAATTGAGCGTTGACGCGTGCGACGGGCATTCTCTGATCGGCGACCAGTGAGCACGTTTGTTGCTGTCGCGCCGCCGAGTAGTTGGACTTCTTTCGCGCACTCAAGTAAACCTAATACTCAGTTGACTACAGTGCTACACGTGCCGGTTTGTTCATTTCTGGCCTACGGCATTGTCACCGCCACGTGACAATACGTACTTCTCTCGCAATTTTTGCCTAAGTCAAAGAAGTACTGGAACGTGGCACCCTGGTTCCCTGGTATGTGCACGACTGTGAAGAAGGTTAGTTGTAGGAGCGTAGCCAGGAGCGCCCAGATTTTTGCCAGCTTTGCCATCTCTGCTTTACACCGTCTTTGTAGATCAGTCTGAAATAACAATTATAGGAAAAAAGCACAAATGAGTAACTGTAACATTGTTTGCGTTAACATACACGACTGGGCTTAGTTGTTACTTTATTTATAGCTTGTGAATTACAGACTGTTGATTTAAGTACTGCAGGACAACAACAAAAAAAAAAGATCTTAGCGTAAATATATTTTACTCTAACCGTCTTACCTCAGAATAACAACAATGCTTTACAGTAAAAGAAAATATTTTGTGTAAGAAGATCCCAAGGGATCCCCGCCGACCTCCTCTAAGCCAGCGCAACCGGTCCTTTGACTGGTACCCTGTCTTCGGGCGCAATAAAGAGTTCATCACAACCACCACCTCCACCCACGCGCCCGCTTCTTCTTCGCACCTGTGGTGTACTGAGCGGGCGGCTCTCCCTTCTTTCGCGGCAGCCGCTTCGCTTCTTCTACATAGAATACCTGCTTCTTCACACACCTTGCAAACGTCATTCGTGCCGGTATATATAACCGGTTTCCGTGGCGTACCCTGAATGACTCATCAATCACCTATGTTCCTCACTGAGCATGCGCTATGCGTTTCACTACGTTGCCGTAGCGTGGCCATAAGCTGTCGAGCAGCCGGTCAATCGCTTTCTACACTCACCTGAGAGCCAAATCTACTCATCCTGGCGCCATCGCTCGCAGTGAGGAGCGGTGCGTAGGAAAATGACGCTTAGAGAGCTTTACGAGCGATAAAAGCTCTCAAAGAGAGAGAAGCGAGACCTGCAACACGACGAGGCTAGGCGGCGAAGAAGATGGGTCAAATACAACAGAAAAACGATTTGGTCTCATCACTACTACTGCTGCGTTCACTTTATAAGTCGCGGCTTAGCTGAGTTAAACCACTGCCACTTGTTTTTTTCAAAAGCCGATATATGAGGCATGTCTATACCATCATGGCTTCTGCAGAGTGATCATGGATTTCCTTTTATTTTTACCTTACGAGATTTAGGGGGTGGTGGAGAAGAAAAAGCATTCTTTCTGTATATCACTTCCTTATCAAAAGCCACCCAACCTGCATTATCGAGGCGTACAATAGTCAAGAAAAATAATTAGTAAATTCTCGATAAAGATATAATTTATTATACGAAGCATATAAAATTCGATTACATTTTTTTTTAAGGCTGACAATACTCGAAAAACATTAAGGTGGGCTCGCTTCACATATCGCAGCAAGTGAACACTGTGCGCTCTACAATATTGCTTCGATTAATGTTATGGAGAGCATATTAGCTCATTTTATTTCGACAAATGTTAATGAGATGCAGAGGTTCTCTGCTGTAAGCAGAGTTGAGCAAAGATAATTAGGATATAAATGGCTTTTTTTCTAATAACGCGCATAGCATTCGCTTTTGAGCAATGCCGGATAAGACTATCCCTGCTACTAATATTACGAGTAAAATTATCGCATAGACTCGCCACATCCGATTCTCTTTGTTTCTAGTATAGCGTCGATATTCCTTGCAATACAAAGGCGATGCAGAGAATCTCAATTCGATTGTTCAGCCTGCCAAATTTTCCATGAGTAGTTGCTGTCCCTTCGACGAGCGAGCAATGTAATCTGCCTAGCCTGTAACCTGGTAGTGCCGTTGCATCAGTGATGCTGAAAACCATAATGAAAACATTTAAAAATTTAGACTTTTGCCCAGCTGTTTAAGATTGTTTGCATGGTAACTCACATACGCAAGGAAGGCGGAAAGGTTATCCACGTCGGGTTTCCTAAACATGCAAAAGACCCAAAAACATCATTCGACAATCAAATAATGCTCCAACTGGGGACAAGAGCAGCCATTTATTATGACTATTAAAAGGCAGCTGGTAGAAAGCACACGCCTGAACGCAGGGGTTTTCAGCACAGCAAGAAATGCTCCCATTGTGTTCTCTCACAGAGCGTGGCTGCTATTGAATTGTCAACAATACAACGTGCTTTCTGCTGTTTTCAAGAATTCCCATTTCTGATAATTTCAGAGTGAACAGTTTTCTCTAATTCAAGATGAGTGACCCAACGTAAGAAAAACAATCTAAGGGAATAAGAGCCTGCTAGGTATCAGCGCTCTACGACCGTCATCATGTTTCAGCTGGCGGCAAATTTACTGATCATTTGTTTTAGACCCTGCATGTCACTTGCATTTTTTTATTATCATCTGTTTACTTTTTTCTATTTATGTAGTCTTTTTTTTTGTTTCCATCTTGTTATTTGTCACGCCTGCCTCAATACTCTTTCTTGTGCAAGGAATACATTAGCATAGTGCTGGCTTGCTTCGAGGCCAAGCCAAGCTTATCCAGCAACTACAACTTCGGCTTGATCTATTAACGACCTTACTTTACAATAGGAGAAGGAGCAGACTCCCACTGAATTTTCAGCATTAAACAGAAGCTGAAAGTGTAGTAAGGCGGACCTCTTTTAACCGCTACGAGCTCCTTCAAGTACAGGCGTCGCGTACAGCACAGTAGGATTTTACGGAGAAAACTTTTAAAACTTTCCGCCTCATTCCACTCTTGGTTAATGTTGAAACAACCCTCACAGTTCAAATATTGTAGCAACGCTTGCATCGTGGCAAGTTTTGCAGATATTCGTACCCGAATGACTCGTGCATTATGCAAATACGTAATTGTCTATAGCAAATCGTCGAGCTTGCAAACTTGAAACTCGCAACGCTGTTTGTTATTCCTTCTGGCAGGTGGTCCTCGATTACGAAGGTTCAACAGACACTCGTCCAATCTATTCTGCTAGACTGGAAGAGCTTTCCCAATAAAATCGATAATACCATGTGTCGAAGTAGTCGAGCTGTATAGGCATAATTCAAAATGGCTAAACTCGCCGAGCCTTTGCACTAAATTCAGTGTATTCATGTGACAAGTGGTTGTTGGCTTGTAGAGATTTCACAAAAAATACGACGAAATCCATCGTTCTAGCATAGTAGTTCTTTCGCACTGAAAGACGAGCGTGTCTCTACCAGGTGTTCGTTGGCAGGTAAAAGCTTAACAGACATTGGACAAATATATACTGCCGAAATATTAGTTGTTTTGCCTTAACATCAAGAGTATCCACGCGGAATGTGATTGCCGGCTGGTAGCAGCTTTACAAAGACAACGGTAAATATCTTCTGATAAATTAGTAACCCTTTTGCACTTAACTGAGACTAACCATATGATGATGGTACTTAGTTGTAGGAGCTGCAGCCAGACAATGCCTAAACATTCTGCTAGACTAGCAGTCCTTTCCATTTAAGCGAGAGTATCCTGAGGCAGGTGGTAGCAAGGCAGTAGAGGCTTTACACAGACAATGGCTAAATATATTCTGCTAACTAGTAGCGGTTTCCCAATAAATCAACAATGTAATTGTGACAAGTGGTTGTAGGTAGTCAAGGCCTCACACACTGCTTTCCTGGTACTATTTCGCATTAAGTTCAGGAGCAGGTTCTGACATTCATTTCCGGTAGGCGGAGGCCTATTACATATGCGGCAAACCGGTCTCGCTTTCACTCTAAAACAATTATTATTTCTAAGGAAGGTACAAGTTGACAAGGAAGGGCTTCATAGACACAAGCCAATTCCATTCTGCAAGGATGACAGGGCTTTGGCTCTAAACTTACTGCAAGCTGGGTTCTTGATGCCAAATCTTTGGAGTCACTCAGCTCTTTTTATGCATCCAGTGTAGCTCACTGTTCCTTAGTTGCACTAATTTTTTCATTGTGTGACTTAACAAAATGTAGAAATTAAATATATGTCTGGATTTGATTACTGCTGTTGCTACGTCCATTATCATCTCACGGTTTTGGTTTCGATCATCTTTTTCTGTTAGGAACCTTTCATCCCAAAAAATATTCAGTGTTGCAAAAAACTGTCATTTGCACTGTGTAAAATTTTTAATTTTTTAATTTCGATTATAACTAGTTTTTAATTTAAATAATTTTGGCATCGTGTTGTTCCATCGATATTCTAATATTCCGCGGCGCCTAGGTCGAATATGCCGTGCCTACCTTCAAACCTAGCCTGCAGAGCGCCGAGTTATGACTCTGCTTACAGCTTTTTTCTGAGTGCTTGAGAAGTTTATAAATACTCTTGGAGCATTAATGAAAAAGCTTTACAGGACAAAAGAGACGTAGACACAAGAGTAAAGAACAAACAAGATGCGATAGTGGACGGTTACACCCTTTTTGTCTTGTTTGATCCTTACGCTTGTTTCTACGACTCTTTTGCGGTGCAGACTTTTTCATCATTTTTTCACGAGCATGCTAGGATGCCATGCTTCATCCTCGCCAGGATGCTCATACCCAGTAAGTGCGCAGCAGCGTTGGCAAACTGATCCTCGAGCCACTTCAATGAGCCCATCTAGAGCGTTAGACAATCTAAGGAAATAATGTTGTTAGGGGGAGTGTTGGGGGGAAGGCCAAATGCCAGCTTAATCCCCTTCTCATTGAGATTGATGATGTTCAGCTTTTCTCTGCCTTGTGAAGCTTTAGGCATGGGGTGAAGCATACAATTTTGAAAATCACGAGACTATTCTTTGTGGGAGAAACATGGCCGATCGCCGTCTTTCACCCGCTGCTTACCTCTGCAGCGAAATATGCAAATCTGCAACAATTTTTGCAACTGTTCATAAATGTTCTAGGAGACAAACGTTAACTCGTTCTTCTATTTTTGAGGTACATTTATTAAGGATTGCTAAGTTTTAGCGAAGCCAGAAATGTGTATGGGGCTTATACAAAAGGCTTGTTATCTCAAAGACGACAACAACAGCAAAAACAGAACAAACACAATAAATTCGAACGGTGGGGGAAAACAGTATCAGAAGAACATGCTACTAAAATCCAAAATCTACACCTAATTTAATGGGCTGAACTAAATGTTGATATAGTGTTTCTTTTCAAATTAAGGTAGCCACATCGAAAGCCTATTCCATTCAGCTTTTTAACAACACCTGTCTGTATGCATCGAATATTGTAGGCATTTTCACATTTTCTTTTGCTATTACTGTTCCCATACATTAGTGTTATATTGCACTCTATATAAGCATGCTTTTCAGTGTGATTGGTCGTGTACATTTGAACATAGCATTGTACAATGGGGTACTTTTTTACTTCAATCAAAGGGGGCTTAGCCAGGGTGACTAGCAATGTTAGTAGGACTACCAGTGATTCAGAAGGTTGGTGCATAATTAGCAGTGCTTCCTGTTGATCCGATATGTCCTTTCTACCACTGTTTGCTCAGGAGGGCCCGAAACAAATATTGAGTTTGTTCGTAATTGCATTACCTGAAAAATTTATGAATGTCCTGAGCTGAGAGAAATGGTGCGAAGCCTCAATCTACTATGCTGTGTATATGGGTGACAAGAAAATTGACAAGTAACAGCTTAGCGTACTTCGCGGATTGGCGGCGACATCAAGTTTGCATTCGAAGACTAATGTCACATCTAACAAAAATATTAAAATGTAGCGAATTTGTTTCGGTAAGTGCGAGCTATGCCAGTGTGTTTACTGAGGCTGGTACAAAGATTCTTCCGAGGCTCTCTGACGCACATCTTCATGTGATGGGATAACTGTTCGAAAACCGTTTTTTCGACGTTGAGCCATGAGAAACATCAGATAACCGACTGAACTTTATACTACATTAAGGCAGCGAAAGCGAATAATTCCTTCCGGAACACTTGAGACGAGCCTGTGCGTTTTTAACGAGCCGTCTAGCTGAAAGAAGGGCGTTTATTTCAAGCTTCACTGCTTTGAAATGGCTGATTTTACGATCATGCAAGCGCCACTTGTGCTGAGCTGAATCTCCTTCCTCCAGGCAACAGGACCTACACGACGATGAAAGGTGATATCTCTAACTTAGTGTGTCTCTTTTAGCGGGGTCAACTCTAAACCTATATTTCGGGGTCCTCGCTTTCACTGCAAGATATAACCATATCTCGCAGTGAAAATGGTTTATAGTTGTAATTATGATCAAGTAGCAAATTATTGGGGATCTGGTTATGTGCAGAAGGACCCCGACAAAACAAGGCTCGCATTTTGTAATCATGAATTATTGCACCTTTGTGTTCCTGCCATGGTCAATGTTCTGGAGCATCTGTGTATTCAACCTGAAGCCTGTGCACAAAAGTAAGCCGTGGCCCTTGCAATATCTGCGGACGTTGACTCTGAAGATGAGCGGTATTTTATTTGCCTCCTTTCGGCATAATGTTTCGTTGTGGTCATACTATTAGTAGCATTCATATCTTATAAAGCTTATAAATGGTGTTTGAGACATGCAAGTTGGTATTCTGTGCACAAGTTAAAGAACCTGTTGCATGTTTTAAAAAAATATCACAAACATCATCCTGTCCGGACCGTTAAATGGTGTGAACGTTGAATATTTGCCGTTAGAGGCTTGGCATACAAACGTTTTTAAAACAAATGATGTGTGTTCATTACATCTATGGGGAGAAAGTAGGAGCATGATGACTGTGTGCCCTGATAATGATATCCCGCAGAAGGTGATGATCTAGTAAGATCTAAACAGTTGCAGAAAAAAGAATCGAGAGGTAAGTGGAAGAAGTAGAGAAGACGTGTGGCCTGCTGACACAACAGGAAAGGAACTTTCCAGTACGTATGGAAACGCCGTCATGACTCCTGAAAGCCGGGCTCTGAGCGCGGGTAGTATAGAAGGCAAAGGCTTCCACTCAAGACGCTAAAACTATTGTTGGTATGTTTTCGACAAGACACAAAATTAACACTTCCTAGGATATAATACAATGCAGACTACCCTCGGTATCCTCATGTTAACGTCATATTTTTATGATTTCAATGAATACTCCAATATAATCAATTTCTATCTTGGCCTTGGAACTGCACCGCATACCAGAAGCTGTACTAGTTTCCTAGCATTCCTTAAAAAAAGTGCTACATAATATATCCAGCAGCTCCGACCACATTTACGTCAATGGGAAAAAAAACAAGCTGGGATACGTTTTTCTTGTGACTGTAGGATATGTGAGGTTCAGTGGGTAATTCAATAATCCATATTCGAACTATTACTGAATAAAGTTGAGTACAAGAAACCCCAATGTAGTCTCTCTGATGAGCCTTAAGGTGCCTCGAAGAACGGTTCCAGCATTCTGTCTTCCGATGACAACCTTGTATCCTGTAGAATATTCTTTAGGAATTGACATGACAGAAACCGTAGCTCAGTCCAGAAAGCTCTTGTAGTCACATCTCATGTGCAATATTTGTTTAAACGAAAGGAATAAAAATCATCATCATCATCATAATTTATTGATCACATTAGGAACATAGGAAGCCGCCATTGACCTTTAAGGGATCCTCGAGTGTGTTTAGTCTAAATGCAGTTTTACCTGAATAGTTTAACAACCTCAAACTTCAAGGTATTCAAAAGTGAAATGCGCTTTGCAACGGTTCATCTAAACAGTAAATAACAGGCTGAGGAAATTACTGCCATCGAGCTGTCATAACTGCTCTAGAGTATTGAACGTTGTACCATTACAGATGCATCATATGGCGCGTAAATGTGCTATACCGTGTATGGGTTCCTAATATTATAGATACTGTTTCCTGTTAGCAAGAGAAAAATAATTAAGTCCTCATTATACCTCCCTGTAAGCATCTTTCAGACCTTCAGAAATCAATGAGGCTTGCATTTCGTAGCCTAATTAAACTAACATATTCTCTAAAATTGATAAAATTCTCTTCCTCAGACCAACAAACAAAATTGACACTTAGCTCTTTCAGAACGCGCAGCATGTACTGCATTAAGGACTACTCAAGAGCATTCGGCCCCTGAATCGTATTGGGTATCCTTAAGATCCTCTACATTACCTAAGCTCAGGGAGAGAAATCACGTGGGCTCCTTCAGAAAGGAAACTAAAGGACCATGGGTTGAGGAAAAGCCATGATACGCTAGGGAACCTTT
>JAJIZL010021110.1:191949-225426 GCA_023969395.1 Amblyomma maculatum | reverse complement strand
ATACGTATATAAGGTTGGTCAAAATAACAGTTAAGGAGTGAAGTAGTGCTGCATAGTAGCCAGAAATTCAGCGCAGCGTAAACAAACACGTGAGATAAGGTGGCACCACCGCCAATAAAAGCGCGCACCATTCCTTAGGCGCGATTTCTCCACGCAAACAAGCATTATTCAACGTATACGCCTTACTACACTCCTTACTCCTGCTCGATATTTTTCTTCCGCATCATACATTATACCTCGTGCCTGCATTGTCCTACGCCCTATGCTAACTCGGATTGCTACGTGTTGCCGCCCTAGTTGCAATTCCGTCACCTTAATTTCCTAATGCTCCTCCCCCAGCAAAACGGGCTTGCTAGCCTCTGACCAGCTGAAAGACCACTTGCACTTAGGCTGGCCAACGACATTCTCGCTCCTTAATAACGTGTTTGTGAATGTGGTTCCCCGCTCCATCCCTGCAATAAAAGAAAATGGTAATAGCGGGAATACTTGAATACTGTAATGCGACGAATGTTCTGAATTAGTGAGTGTTCGACTGAGATGTCAGAGTAGTCTCTGGAAACTGCATTAAAAAAATGACTTTTTGTATTTATCCTCTTTACGTCTCAGAACAGAATCAGCATGAGTCGCTTTGAGACAAAAAGCCCAATAACCGAACTACACCTATTCAATACTTTTAACAGCATGTTTTATGATTATCTTGGTAGCACGACAATGAGACGTACATGGGCCAGCACAGTCTAGCGCCTTATATAACACCTATATCTATTTTTATGCCGACCAAATCAATGCGTCATTCCTACCCCTTTCCGTGTCTCCCTGGTCGGACCACGCCGTAGAAATATGTTTTATCGTACCCAGTGGTACCGTTATCTACACGAGCTAGTTTTTGGTGTGCTCATTCTAGGGGCACGTAAAATTCACGCAGACATGACGGGGCGCCATGGAATCATTTCACGGCCTGCATTCATCAATTTTCTCTCCTTCATTGCTGTGTGTTATATAAAAGGATATGACCGACAATATTTTATGCTATCAATATCTTCAGTTTTCGCTAAAGTACCTTAAAACGTTTCGAGTTTTGGTGACAAGCTTCAGACTACAAACAGTTCATAGGGCTTTGTAGCCAGGCAAAAAAACCTTACGCAGTCATTTGAGCCCCTGGAAAAACAGTCGTTGCTTACAATTAAAGCCCATAAAGTTAAGAAATCATCTAATTGGAGCAATATTTTGCACTCATTAGACCCTTTTTTTTTTGTCTACTTTGCACTGCAGGGTCGGTTGCCGCTCTTCTCCTGCCAGTGGTCCCCTCTCTAGCAGTGTTTTTTCTAGAACCCCCAATGGATCAGCAAAATGGCTCAAAAACATTCGACGAACAAAATGCAACAAATCGTTATCGGGGAACGCCCTCTGTGATGTTGCCGTACGAGTGCCCCTGGTGTAAGTCTGACGTTATAGAAAATTGCAAAACGAACACACACTGAACGAGCAAATACTGGCTTCAATGATGCTATTTCTAATATCGTAGTGGAAGTTTTCTTGAATCTGTGTAAATATTTTGCGCGCAGATGCCATAAGACCTATGTTATGGTTTTCTAGGTACAGCTGTTCAGGTATTGTTTTACGGATTAAATATTTTTCTCGGGGCCTGTTTTCTTTGGAAGCAAAAAGCAAGGCACACGTGTGCTGAGCCATGCCAGTGTATGCTAAAGTACCCCAGGCAGTCAATATTTTCGAGAGCTCTTCATTACGGAGTATCTCATAGAAGTAGTCGTTTTTTGAAGACACCCCATTAACCAAAAGGCACCTATTTAATATTTTCCCCATGCGTTTTTATCATAACCTAAGTAGCACAAAGTGGACTATGAAATGAATCCCCGGTGGGTTCGATGTAGGCAATTCTGGCTAGCCCCGACAGGAGTGATGCGGGTAAAGCAACGGGGGCCGACGTAGGTCTGAAGTGGGCAGCCCACAAACGCCCCATGGGCCCAAATAGAGACCCATGCAGGCAGCCTTTATAGGGCTACCAACATTTCTATCACATTGCCAAATGTGGTTCAGTTCAGTTCAGTTCAGTCCTTCAGTCGTGTCCTACTCTTCGTGACCCTATGGACCATATCATGCCACGCTTTCCGGTCTCTCACTATCTTCCTAACATAACATAGCTTCATCTGCAGCGCCTCGAAGATGCCACCTAACCATCGCGTTCGCTGCCTACCCCTTCTCCGGTGACCCTCAACCTTTCCCAACATCAAATCTTTTTCCAGCGACTCCTCTCTTCTCATCAGTAGAATGTGGCCCTCCAATGAGCAGTCAGGGTTTATGGTCGATAATATCGACTGATTCGATCTTCTGGCACTCCAAGGAACTCTCAGGAGTCTCCGCCAGCACCACAATTCAAATGCGTCAATTCTTCGGCAGTCAGCCTTCTTCATAGTCCAACTCTCGCATCCATGCATCACAACTGGAAAGATCATGGCACGACTTTTACGGATCTTAGTTAGCAGTGTAATGTCTCTGCTCTTTCATCATCATTATCATCATCAGCCTGACTATACCCACCGCAGGGCGAAGACCTCTCCCATATTTCTCCACTTAACCCGGTTTTGTGCTAGCTGCATCCACTTGACACCTGCAAACTTCTTAACTTCATCCGCCCCCTGCTACGCTTTCCTTTCCTTGGAATCCAGTTTGTTACCCTAAGCGACCATTGATTATCCTCTATTCGCATTACTTGTACTGCCCATGCCCATTTCTTCTTAATTTCCACTCTGCTCTTTAGTAGGCGGTCAAGGCTAGCCATGGCTCTCTTTTCCAAAAGCAGGCGTCTTTTGATTTCCTGGCTGCACTCTAATTCCGAGGTGATCTTGGAGCCCAAGAAGAGAAAATCTGTCACAGCTTCCACTTCTTGTCCCTTGATGCTCCAGAACTTCATAGGGCAAGACGCCATGATCTTTTTCTTTTTATTGCTCAGTTTGGTGGAATGTCCACATTCCACCAAATATTCCTGATGGTCCTACTTTGGATAGATTTAGGAAGCCGCTTTGAATAAACTTGTTTTTTTTATTAAGGTCGAAGGTTTGCAGGAAAAAGCGGAATACTTCTAAAATGTAATAACATCGCAGCGCTACCCTCCGGCGCTGCCACAGTTAGTTTTTCTCGGGAATTAGTGTGGGGGCGGCGACAGTGGGAGGAATATATCGATCGCGGGGCAGCGGTGAGCGTTGAGGTGCGTGAGAGTCAAGATTCGACTGTCCCGATATGAGACATGGGTTTGTGGACGAAAGGATGCTGCCAATGTCTCCCTGTACTCTCAGTTACCAGTTTTGGTGGGAAGAAGGACAAACCTTTCTCCCCGAGTGCTAAATTTAAAGCAGGACAAGATGACTAACCGGCGATAGGTACACGCCTGATCAGCGACCGACCGGAGGCACGACACAGGAGTCGGGGAATGAAAGCAAAAGAACTGAATTTCTTACAAAAATCAGCTCATTTAAAACTGTTAAATTCTAATCCAAAACAAAGCAGGTGGCACAGAATACACAGAACCGAACAACAGCATCAAATATACAGATCGAGGGACATACAACACAGAACAATTTGGAAGGGTAGAAGTAAAGAAAGAGTTCACTAGATGAGAATATAGTCAGTGCTTAGCTGTTCGGAGTGGTAGGGTCGGATTCGAAGTGAGCGTCATGCTGTCGTCGTCAACTCGCCGGAGACATTCCTTGCTGGACCGGACACTTTGCGACGAGCCGACGCCCCCTGGCTGACGCACCACACACACGCGTGCTTAGCAAGCACACCACCACCACTTTCTGAGCTTCGATCCCGGCTGAAACCTTGACAGAAGCATTGCGCCATACACCCATAGCGTCCATCTCCCCCGCTGCCGTCTGCAAACAGCCCGGGGCCCCGGACGGACGCATCAGCGGCTGCGGTAACACGTAAGCTCTCCGGCCGTAACGTCTCGCCCTGAGCCGCCGGCTGCCCTCGCAGAAGCTGGCATTCCGGGAAACACTGCCTTTCCGGAGTCGGGAGCCCGACAGGAGGGGATGGGGGACGGAACTTTTGAGACGGCGCCCTCGGCTCTGGGTTCAACAACCGCGTCTGACGGTCGCAACACCGAAGAATTCTGCTTCACCACCCCGGCGTTAGGAATGTTATTCACAATAACATCAAAAAAAACAGTAGAATTCGCGCACGCTCGCAGAAAGCCACACAAGAATATCGCACTGAAATCATATCACTTATAAAACAAGGCGCAATACATACGCATAGACCAATATAACACTGCGCAACACATTGAATACTGAGAACAACGGAAAAACACGATTGTCGCTAGTTGTCAGCAACAAATCGACCGGGTGCGATGGACCCTGACGCCAGGATGAGGCAATCAGCCCCGACATTATCTTTACCCCGTATATTCTACACTGTGAAATCGTACTCCTACAGTAGGAGTGCCCAACGGAGCAATCGAGAGGTCATGAACTGCGCCTCGCGGATATATTTTAGGGGTTGATGGTCTGTCTGGAGGGTGCATTTCTTCCCAGAGAAGAAAAAAATTAATCGCTTGGTGGAGAAGTAAGTACGGCTCCCAGACCCTCGTCAGAGGCATCCGTGCGAAGTAGGAAAGGCTGATCAAAATCGTCCACCGGAAGTATGGCTGGCTCCCAGGGGAGTCTTTTCAATGCTTCAAAGGCGCGTTCCTCTCGGTCCCCCAACTTTACCCTGTTGGGCGCTAGCTTCTTAGTTACGTCGGTCAAGGGAGCTGCCACAGTGGCGTAGTTTGGCATGAAGTCCCTGTAGTACCCTGAAAGTCCCAAGAATGCCCGAACTTGTCGTTTAGTTGTAGGCCTTGGAGCTTCGCGGATCATCTCCTAGGTGCTCTTCATTGGGCTTAGGTTACCCCTTCCGATGTTGTGCCCGAGGAAGGAGAGTTACTCAAATCCCAGGTAGCAGTTTTTCGGATGCACCGTCATTCCAGCTTCCCGGACTTGATCGAGAACGGTGTTGAGAGCCTCAACGTGGTCCTCCCAGTTTTCGGTCGCTATCAGGATATCATCATATTAGTGGTACACACTGTCAACTCCATGAAGAACTTTCCTCATGAGCTTTGCGAACACGGCTGGGGCAGTTTTAATGCCGAGTGGCATGTTCTTGAATTGGTAATGTCCGCTCGGGCTAGAGAAGGCGGTTTTTTTTTTTATCTTTCCTTCAAGGTCACCTGCCAGTATCCCATTTCTAGGTCCATCTTCGAAATGTACCTCCTCGAACCAACTTCAGCAATTAAGCAATCCGTCCGGGGAATCAGTTCTGCGTCTGCCACTAGCACGTCATTTAGTCGTCGGAAGTCCACACAAAACCGGTGCGAACCGTCCGGTTTCTTGACCAACACAACAAGGGTGTTGTAGGGGGAGTGGAACTTTTTAATTACTCCCAGCTGCACCAAGTTATGCACCTCCTTCTCAACTGCTTGCTGGGCGGCGTGAGGGAGTGGATACTGCTTCAAGTTGATCGGCTTCCACTTCTCCGTCGGTAGAGTGTATTCTGCCCATGTCGCGAAGCCTGGCTGCTCCGTGAAAACGTCCCGATATTTTAATGCCAGGCATTGCAGTTTTTTCGTCTGTTGAGGCGTTAGCTGGTCTTATATATTAATGTCTCGTGGGCCTACCTGGTCTTCCAGCGGCCACATCAATTCGGTGCACTCTTCTTGTGCCGCTACCGTGGAGACAATCTGCAAGGGGGGGTTCTGGTTGCGCCCCCAGGCAAAATACTTTTTTAGCATGTTCGCGTGGAACGTCTGTTACTCCCTCGACGTCGATAGTGTAGTCCACTTCGCCTTTTGTTCCCACAACTGTATACGGGCCTTTCCAATTCATTGTAAGCTTGAAGCACTTGATCACCCTCCCGCAATTGCCGTGGCTTGCCTTATTTATCATAGTACACTTTTTACCGCTCTCCTGCCTGACTCACTGCTTCATGAGCTGCTCACTGCTCCTCCGGCTCCAAGTCAAATGCAGCTTTGAGAGCAAACGTTCACTCAGCTGCTCCGCAATTTCTCGAAGAGCCAAATTCTCAATGCCCATAGGACTGGCGGTTTCATCTGCTAACGATAGACCTTAGACTTGAGGCTCACATCGAAACGTTCACGCGTGTTTGTTTTCTTTGTGACTCCCCGTGTAGAGTCTCTGTGCCAATATCAAAACGCTGGCGCACTGGAATGCACAGCTACAGCTCCAAGGTCTGACGGACAACCTTGACGTCCGCACTGACAAATCTCACACACTCCACATAACACAAAAATAGGTTTCCACCATTTTCTTTTCTTGCACACAGACCTTTATTTCTTTATATGCTTCTTAAACAGTGGTAGCCACTTTTTCAGGAAGTATGATTACTCTTTCTCGTCCTTCACCACTCTTGCGCACTTCACATCTGCTTGCGAAATTGCACAACTACGTTCATGCGTTACTGTAATAAACCCGAGGCAAGCTCTTCGTTTTGCACCTCGGCCTCACTCGTAAGGTCTACAGAAGTCGGCGTGTCTGCTAGAATCACTGCTCAGGCGTCTTCCACTCACATAATCTTTTGATAGGTTGCACTTGTGATCTCTTCGATGGAGGCTGAGTATCTCTGCTATTCGCTTCATTTCTTGTCTTCCTCACAGCCACTACATTCACCTCCATCGTTCTTTGTTGCTAAATTCTGAATTTGTTTGGACGCTCGCACCGTGGTTATGTTGTCAGGCACAAAATCAACCTGCTGCGCTCTTTGGCAGTCTTCCTTCGTTCGCGGTCCGAAAACGATATTCCTTGCACACAACACAGAAGCGTCTTCCCTCCGTTCAACGCGTGTAACTGGTTCGCTGCTCTCTTCACTGTCGGAGAGCGCCATCTTGGTAGGTCCGAGATTGGTATACGCTTCTTCAAGAGGTGCACCCCACAGTACGGCAGCCACTCCTCGGTGACTGTCGACATCGGTTTGGGCCCACTTAGAATCATTATTCGTATCAATCACTCTCCCGGGTATTTCAGTGTACTGGGGTTCCTTCAACAAAGCCTTTCGAGCTGACCCGAAAAAAGGAAAGTCAGAAATTGGTGTGAACGCGGTGGAACGTTCGACTTGTGTCTCTATAAACATAACGTGAGAATCGGCGATTGAGTCGAAAGGTGATTCGGCGAACAGCGATTTAAGCTTTGAAGGGCTTCTGTGGACTACAACTAGAATAGGATGGGTGGCTGAAGACATCTGGAGCGATTCGATGTCTTTCTTCGTGCAGTTGCATAAATTCTCACTATGCTGCGTCACTTTGAAACTTTCCTGGCAGCTTTCTACCTGACCAGAAAGGGAGTTTTTTCGCCGTAAGGTGCACTTTTCTGTGCCATTCGATCCTACTGCTGCTTTCGCATAGGATGCGACTGCTGCATGGAGCTCCACTGCTGTCTTCATGAAAGAAAGACTGTCGAAAGCAATAATAGCAATAGTAGCAATAAATGCGTTGGTAGAGGAGCGTCATCATTCGTGTGGCAGTCTCCTCATACTCTTGTACAGATGTTATGTCTTCTGCAAGGACGTCGATTTCCAAAGCAAGCATTTTTGTGTTTAGTGCACGTAAGCCGGCGTTGCATGTTTCCAGCCTTGCGTGAATAAGCTTTATCCAAGAATATCTACTGCGTTTGAATTCAAAAGTTCTTCAACTTCATGACAAAGCCGGGCCAGAAAAGCTCGATGAATGTTGCGCCTCTTTTTGAATCTATCCATGGTGTCTCAAATGAGCCCTCTTCGTCTCTGTCTGGTGGCGTTCGCTGGCGGAGACCCTGATATCTTCCTGGAGGGTCGTTGGCTTTCGCCTTGCAAACTCCAGGAAGGATCGGTGTAGGAGGCCAAATTACCCTCCCGGGTTTCGGTACCAAAAATTGAGAAAAAGGAGGGTGGACACAAGACACTAGGACGCCTTTGACTACGTTTAATTCCCGACTGTCCGCACTGCCGTCAATATGCCAGCATGGCGCTCAGGATCTACCACGCGCCCTTCCAGTCCCCAAAACTGCTCTTCTTGCCCTTCGTTCAGCTAGCAGATTCTTGCCGAATCTGCAATAGTGCATACTCTCAGGTCAGTTGGTGAATTGACATAATGAAAGAGGTTGCGCAAAATAAGCAGAACGCTAAAAAGAAACACATACACGGGGGCCGGTGTGCATGTGTGTTTCTTAGCCATTTTGACATGCGTAAAGTATCTGCAATAAATTAATATATAGTTCCTCTAACGCACCTTCCGAGTCTGTGCGAGTAAATCAGCCACAGCAGCACTAAGGCGCACTAAGTTAATGTGTGTTTGAGATTGGTACAGGTTTCAAATAATTACCATTATAAAAACTCAACTAATTTACCTAAGAACATTGAAATTTTCGACAAGTAAAAGACGGTAGTATAGGCGATATCATTTCCACGTTTACGGAACACTTAAGCTTCCTCCTAATTTCCTGAGTAGGCGAGGTAAGCAAGTACACAAAAGTACATAAATTATCAAAACACAATCCTCGAATACTCTTCATATGTGTATTGTGCATAAAGTTATTGCTCCCTGTAGTTTCGAAGCGCTGCTGTGGAGATGCTGGAAGGCAATATTGCCGCTAAAACACGTTTCTCTGCTTTTTCATACAATGCATGTACTACCGACTTTGTGACGGAATAATTATACATATCTACGGTTTCGCAAATGCACCGAAAACATCAGTGTAGCGGAATATAAGAGGCAATACAGCAAGCAGAGGTTGGAGTTCAACACGCGCGCCTAGCTGCACATTATTTCAATGAGTCATGAGGTATTGTGTTTCCTACCGGGGCCAATACTTTGGGATGCTTTATATATATATTTCGCCCAGAGGTGAGCAAGGAATAAAGCTACAGTGTTCAATTCATCGGAATGTGGGATGCTGTAACGGGAAGATTAGGTTATTGGGTTTTACACCTATATATAGAGTCATTTGCCGAGTGAACACGCTAAAGCTACGTTTCCGCTTAACTGTTGCGAATCATGCAGTTGCATTTAAGAATGTTTTTCGTCTGAGAGTCTTGCACGTGCTTTCCCAGTCACGAAAGTCCTGCAGAACTGCTCCAGGCTACGCCTGAATGGATCGGTATTCGAGAGCGTTTATAAGTCGGTACGTATATCTCAAATATTGGCTGTAATATGTCTATGTCGTGTATCATGCGTCGTAGAGGTGGTTTTGCTTAATAATAGACACTGCGCAGATGTACTGAAATTATCTCATAAACAAACATTCGGGCCCATAACGAAAAGTGGAAATTGAGCTGAATGAGCGCGGACGTCAAAGCAAACGGCTGACACGGAGTGCAAAATCCAAGAGTTGTGACTGCGGGAATCCAGAATAACAAAATATAAGCCGCAGAAATGTGCACTGTTTAAAAGCGTTATGAATATGTGTGAATGCATAAATATTTTATGCACCAGCGCACCCGTCCTTTTCTCGGGAGTGGTGGGGGAAGGCTACTTTAAATATAGTTCGAAGGTGGATTCATCAAGCTGAGATCAAGCATGCCGTTATCCCAACTTCACATCAATTACTTATTATAATAAGCCAGATGATGCGTCACCGAAAGAGCTTCACGGTTCTTTCGAATGTAGAAGCATAAAAGATATATTGCACACTGAACATTGTACGCACGGTGGATGAAAAACGTGCAACATAAATTGAGCAACCATAACACGACAACAGCTGAAACGCACGGCAAAACAAGATAAGTGCCTGCGTTAAAGCAGAAAAATAATCACAGTATATTCGACTGATCCTTTTCAAATGCTCCGGAGCTTCTTAGTGCGCGAAATTGATCCCCGTTCATGCGTTGGAGCAATTCTTTTTGAGCTTTGCTTTATGTGTAACAGAGCCATTATTTCACTGTCGGTTACTCTCAATCCTGACAGCAGAGCAGGCCAGCGCTTTCAGTGCATTCATATAAGTGGATACCGCTAGTTTTAGTGCAAAACCTGCACGATAGTTTTACTCCGGCGGAGTAAGCGGCTTTATGAACTTCATAATGACAGCTAACTATACTTATTGGACGTCTAATTGTGCAATGACAGTTTCAATGTCTGTAGACGTTTGTATCCAATGTGATGTGATCAAAACGTTTATTACTGCGTTCATTAGGCCACTCCAGCAAGAAAAGAAATTATGAAACCAATCAAGCTCCCCGTTGCTGCGACAGTGATAAGCTGCCTAGTTACCGCTTTAAGCAGCTACCGTTTGTAGGCAACAACGAGACATGTAAGACATTCTTTATCAAGGCCGTATAAATGTGCCTGCGTGGCCAATGACTAGCGTACCTGACTCAGCATACGAGATCAATGAAATATTGACTTTTATTCTACGTCTTAACCTTAAATAAAAAACAGGATTTGGCAATTCCTCCCAACTTTCTGATATCATGTGGTCTCTTCTAGTTTCAAAAACAATAGAACAATCAGTGCTCGGCCATGTTAGCTGGCATCTTGTAACTTCCGGCGCCATGCCCGTGATTTTCCGCTCACAATGCCGATGCCGCGGCCAAATTTTCCTGGTAGCGGCCTTACTAAATTCTTTCTTTCAGCAGTTAAACTCAGTTTAAGGCAAGAGGTAGGGAAGTTCACAGCGCTTTAGTATCCGCCTGCGGTGACTGAATGAATGTGGCCGAATTCTGCCATATTTGGTAACTCACACATCTTCGCACATCGGTGCAAAGGTACACTGAATTGTGGAGCAGTTCCGCTAGACCAAAGTGAAAAAAAAATCGTCTCACAGTTTGTTCAAAACTGTAGCGAACATCATTTTTGTTATTTTTGTTTATTTCACCGGATTTTATCTACACGTTTATTGGCAAATTCAGTTGACACCTATCAATAGATAATTTAGTTTAAAAATAACAAATACAAATAAAGTGCGCTCTGTACATGTGCGCGATTGCTTATAAGATGTCTTGCTTATTTAACAAAGTTTATCCTAACTAGATGCGCCATTAAAGAAAGCTTGTCTCAAACACGAACCTATATTGTCAGCCTCAGACCCTTACTTACTCAAATGAGCCGCAGCACATTGCAGTGACTGCATTGAAGGAAAATAGAAAGGGCAGTAATAAAAATGTCAAAAGCTGTTCTCACAAAAATGACCATATGATTCCGCAAATGTCGTAGAACCACTCACATCATAGATTCTGTTTTTAAAAGATGAGATGATATATACAGCTCACTTGCTGTCGACGCATAAATAAAATGTGTCTTAGTTCTGCTTTTGAAGCGGCAAGGCAACAACAAAGATAAGAGATGAGATAGGCATAAATATGGAATTGAAGAGGAACCATGTTTTGATAAATTGAAAAGTTACTTTCCCAGACACAAAGTTGAAAAATGCAGAAAGAAAAAAATTAAAAACAGAAGCACGGCACTTGATGATGTGACAGCTAAGGTTGTCACGTTAGTTATGACCTCAATTGTGCACTTATCTTTGCCTATTTACATTTTACTATACGCCTAACCCCTGATTCCTTATTTCTAGCCATGGTAAAGCACACAGTCGTATTGACTCAGACTCGTAAGCCAGCATAGCTTGTGAATTACTCCATCCCCCTCCCCACATAGATGTGCTGCACCCCTCTAAGTACTCTGTGCGAAAGGGTTTACGCAAATAGAATATTGCATGCCTGCTCAGGAATCTAAGGGTTCGGATAGATTCATATTTTTCCATTCCATCAGGCCAGAACAGAATCCACCGACCAGTCTATGCCACGCCATATCAAAAGCTAATTACCTCTTGCCAAGGGCTGGTCATAATTCAGTGCACTAAAAGCGGGCACCAGCAACGCCTGATTTTACGCAGAAATACGGCTTTAAACGCTCTCGCTTTAAGCCCCAAACGCCACGCATTTGCGAGTTAGTACGCTCGCCCAGTTGCTCTCAGCGGTGGCGTTGCTGTAAAGGAGTGTTTCTATTCAAACGAGTGTCAGAAGTTTTACTGCTTAGTACTTAGCGCCTAGCGTTTTGTCGTAATAATGGTCATTGAATTTAATAATATAAACAGCATCTTTATTGAGCTGTATGCCTGCACCTTTTGAGCGAAATGGCTGGTACCGGACGGCCTGAAGACAGATGACCGTTTCGGACAGCTACGAAGAAAAAATTATGACCATTGCTTGATGGACGATTAAACTGCAATAAAAGTAAAGTGGTTCCTTTTTCTTTTCTTCGCCGCTTGTGTCCATGACGCGTTGTCAGCTGGATATCCCAAATGCTCAGATGTTCTTGCTGCGTTGCGTCATCTTGAAGGCAAAAGAGGCACCGGATGGAATATATTGCACTGACAAGACTTCGGTGAGCAAAGCTTTATGTCCCTTTTGCTAACTAATTGCTTTTATCTGGTCAGTTTCGTTCCTTATCGCGCCTTCATGTATGAGCCATATACGATGGGCACCCATATTGTGCATGTCAAATATGCATTGCTTCGGCTCAAACCATGCTACGGCACGAATATAAATCTACAGAACATGCACTGAAGCATTAATAATTAGATGGAATCGATATATTGCTGTAACAACACCAAAGGGCGGAAATCGCGTTACGTGCGGTGTTGCCGTTTGTTGTAGGAAAACAAAAGAGCGCTTGGAAAGCTCTGGCGTAAGAAGATGAATACCCTTTTAACAGAGTTGCTGAATTAGCACTTGAAGATATGCTGCTCGTGAATTCTTTCAACCATCGTTCATTTCGCGTGAATATTTTTACTACATGCCTATACCTTTGCATATTGTGAGCACTGTGTGGCGCTTCATCTTCCACGCGGCTGAACGTGCTGCTTAATCTTAATCTTGCTCCCTCTTGTAGATACCCATCGTCATCGCGGAGTGTGGTTGGCTGCAGTGTGCGACCAAGGCTTCAGATCTGCGATAAAACCTGATCCTCCAAGCCTTTAATATTTGTGCCTTTACCCTTGCGGCCTGCTTTATGCTGGTTCTTCTGGCGCGCCATCTACTAATCGCAGGTGTAGTTGGATAATGGATCCTAGTAAAGTGGCCTTCGGCCAAAAATGACAGCATCCATACAACGAAAGACACAGGCGTGTAAGGGATTAGGGCTGCGATATGTTCTAATGGACACATTTTCAGTCTAGAGAGAGTGGTGATGGGGTGAGCTTAGAATCCGTGTGAGCACGCGTTCAAACGAATAATATAGCATTTAATCGCACCTTCAGCTAATTTATTCCAACCCCAGAAAAAGGACTTTCGGCAAATTGACACCTTCTTGAGCAGCTTCGTTTTTTAAACTGTCACAAACCAATAACATGCGTCAAGTTCTGCACGTTTTGCACGTTTGGTTAAACCGGGGCTCTATAACCCTCGCTCCAAATAGGATCGTGTGTACAAATCATGCTTCTCCTCATGCTCGTACAGGCTCGCGAGGATTTACCACACGGACAGGCACAAAGACAAAGTCTTATAGGCGGAATGGAAGGCCTAGCTCTTGTGCCCTATAAGCAGAATCATGAAAGATTCATGCCAAAAACCATCTGTCATGTTCATATGAGTCAGACTAATGCGAAAGCATCAGAGGCTGTTTTTAGACAAAAACCCTGCGTCACTCCCAGCACTTTCATGAAACAACCTACTAACAACCTGTGTCAAAATGATTTCGACCAGTTAGTGCGTAAGAGAGATGAGCTTGATTAGCAAATACTTATGGTGTCATAAAAGCTGCGGAGTCCTTCGCAAGATATTAGCCTAATGCCAAGACACCAGTGCACAGTGCCCCAAAGTATTTATGGTTCATGTAACGAAGTCGAAGATGAGAGCTTAATTAATGTCGTATACAATCATGACTCATAATGACGACTAAGTACACAGTTAACGAAGCATAGCACTTTGCAAGTACGCCGTGGATTATGTTCACGCATTAAGCGCAGTCAGGGCTAGCAGTCAGAGCTCTTGGATTGGTGTAAATAATGGATTTTGCATTGTTAGAAAGAAGCGCTCGTACGGAATTATAACATTACATATTTGCCGGAAGCGCAACGTTTAGTTACTGCACCTGACGCAACCAATGCGTTCCTTGGCGCGGGTACCCATTTGTGCTTCTTTTTCCAACGCGGAGCATACGTGAAACTTAATATAAGTCACTAATGAACCCCTTTGCAGTTTATAGCTAGAAGCTCACCACGTCTACATCTTTGCTCGAAATCAATTATTATTTAGTCATCCAGGTGTTTCGGACAACAGCCATGCACTTTCTTTTCTCAACTTAACAGGTCGCCGCCGTGAAAACCTGTATCAGGGATACGCTTGAGGTCTTCAACGTATGTAACTTTACAAATTGCACATTCCATATATATGCATGCGTTGCATGCACAATGCAGTGTGTCTTCAACAAGCGCTAACGACTTATTTCTGCTGTGATCGGGTAGAGTAGGTCTAAACTTCTCCTCAGGCGTATGATTTTGATAGGCATGAAACAAACTTCAACTGAATATAATTAACATGTTTTAAAAAAAGCACACTAACAATCGGAATGAGTTCCGTCGGCTGGGGTTAACGCTGATAATGATCTTTCCGCAGATAGCTTATCACCTTTCTTCTTCCTAGGGTTAGCACCTTTTCTTTTTAACACTGGCTGATTTCCTGGCGTGTGTTTCTTTAATTGAACCATACGTTTTGAAGCCGTTTCCTTTATGAAGGCAGAAATAATTACTGTTTCCCAAGTGGTGTGTCACACATTCATTATCATTAGTTTCTTCACAAATTAGGATTGATTCCAAAGGCACATTGAAAAGCTGTACTCACTACCATTCCCACCTGTGCTTTCAGAAGCCCTACAAGGAGATTAATGACTTTTTCGCTGGTGAATTTCAGGTGAGTATCCGCTGGCAGCTGGTTTTTATGAATCCCGCAATCAGTACGAACAAATCCTAATTAGGCAGACAGGTCACCTGTTGATAGAATTCAGTGCCTTGAATATGCTTCTTAGGCTTTCCGCGGAAGCTCTAGAGTCACGGTTGTTTGCCTCGCCTTCGCCATCTTTGAAGAAAATAAGTGTGAATATAAATAATAACAAAATGATGAGTCGTAAGACAAGGAACCGAGCCCAAAAATGACGACATCGTTCTGCTGTTAGTGAATTTCAGAGGCCTCGTAAGGAGTTTTATTCTGTGCGCGTCGGAGATAACTATGGTGTCAAAATTAAAATGGAGGCTCTCCGACTATGACGTCATCTTCTTTTTGCTTTTGTTCGATACGGTCTTACCACCTTCACTCTTGCAGCATTCCAGGGCTGCAGAATAACAAATTTAATATTTGTTTCCTTTCTTTTCACCAAATTTTAGTTTTCTCGAGCTTTCAAATGCAACTTTTTAGCAGCCTCCAATACTTTGAAGGCAAAGTTTTTTTTCTCTCGTGAACTCGACAATGGATCTGGTTTTCACTTTATTGAGAAAATGTAATATGGAATTGCTTATTATTCAACCAAACATATGCGGCACTGAGCGCAACACTGTAACTTGCGACATCATCAAAGCACTCGCCAAAACATAAAGTACCACCATTTAGCAGCTTGTCTAGAACTGCTCGACATTGAAGATACTTAGTAATGAAGGCTTTTGCGTAAGGAATTAGAAGCAATAACTGATTTTTGCACCAGAGACGTAAATATGTAACGTAGACTAGTAAGATATATGAAATAGTTAGCGATCTTTTGCCTCTACATCAGTCCCAAACACAGAAAAAATGACAAGTGAATAACTATTTTAATTCTCTCCTTTGATAAATGAGATATGAATTCAAAAGTAGCGAACATATCGACACTCGATATAAAACTGAACCCGCTGAGGTGGTCCAGCGGTTAAGCCACTCGACTATTCAACCCAATGACTCGAGATCGATTTCCGTGCTTGGCGACCGCTCTTTTTCAGCGGCTCAAAGAAAAATGCTCGTGTGGTGTGCAATGTCAGCTGGGCATGTTAAAAGAAACCTGGTGTTTGAAATTTAATGAGTCCTCCCCTACGGCACCTCTCATAGCCTGAATCATTGTGGGGTTTTAAACCCTATAAACAGAGCAAAACTTAAAATTTCCTCCCATATTATTATATCGTGTCAAGAAAAGCGCTTACGTGCGGCCATCAGCATTTCCTAGCGGAACTGGCGTATCTCAGTTTAGTAAGACAACATCAAGCATAGCTCCCTTCATTTTGTGCCATGTTTTCAAACCCTTCAAAACCTAATAGTGACCACCTGCAGAAAACTGCCAGAATGGATGCAAAAATACCCACCCTTGTTTAGTAAAGCAATCGTTCTTTTTTTTTTGCCAAACTTAGTTCAAATTACAGCATAAGCAACCAATGAAACAAGCTACGGAATTTTCCAAATTTTCAAAAACAGCAAAGCGCGAACACTGCTGCATAACTTAAAAGTTGGGACCTAATAAGAATAATGTATATAAAGTTTATTGCCTACAAATCTTGCGTCTTCCTTATTCCAATGAAACAATAATTGAAATCTACCCTATTTACTCTTTATCTCCACCATTGCTAAAGACCTAATTTCCAAGAAACTGTTTTTTATGGCAGCTATCAACAGCGAATTTGATAGTGAAGCGCTGCCCTTCCGAAATCTAATTTGAAACACAGATAGCAGCACCTTCGTCCCCGCAGAACATAAACATCGTCCAAGCATGACAGTCACCAATTCTACACTCAAGTATATCTCCACACACCTCTTCTTTGCCCAGCAGCTAGTACCACTATCGTCCCAGTGTAACACAACCATCATCCAAGCAGGACAGTCACAAACTTCACCAAATAGTCACACACTCGCAAACAATCACCACCCATGTGCAGTAAGACATGTCCATCCAAAACACTTCACTTGTGAAGTCCCTAAGCGAATAAAATTTTTAACCTGCCCAGCATGTCTACGAAGCAATTAGTGTAAACATAAAAAAAAATGTTTGCCTGACACTCGTAAACTGTTCGCTCCTATGAATTGTTTATCAACGAGCACCTCATTTTATCTTTCAGTTGTCTGCTCAATAGCTTGTGAGGGTCTCGGTTCTGGCAGTCCGGAGGTCGCAAAGGTAGCGTAAGAGGGTTGTAGCCCAGCTGCTGCACGTCATAATGATCACGTGCTACGTGATTCTCGCGGTGTAACAGGATGTTTCACATCCGCCTCTAGGGATGAGGACGGAACTGGTGCACGCTCACACGTTTCGGTTAGTCAACATAAATACCCAAGCAGGCTGGACAGTACGCCAGGTCAGACTGAGGCTGCTGCTACCGGAACACTTTGTTTCAACTGGAGACTTTTCCACAGGGATTAAGGCCTCTTATAAAGAAGTCGTAGCAAGTGTTCGGTTCCTTTCAGCGCGGTTTTCAAGTGATTACTTGTCACTGTAAAACAAAAGAAATAGTATCGTTAATTGTGTGACATTATGTTCCCTGTGCCTATGTACAGGGCCTTGTACAATGGAGTCCCAGGTGCAAATGATTTAAAAATGGTAAAAAGAATGCAAGTGACGCCCGAAGCAAAAACCTTCTTTTTTAAATTGCACACCAGAACCTTTCCGGTGAAAACATTTTTGGAGAAAAACGGACTATTCATACCCTGGGTATCACACTGTTTATTATGCAGGAAGCCAGAAACCATAGACCATGTTTTCTTACACTGTTGAGAAGGAGTATATTTTTGGGACGTATTGCAAAGAACGCCGATGAAAGCGTTTCCGCTAGACCCGCATGGCATTCGGTACTTATGCGTAGAAAGTGAGGATGGGGGGTACCATTTGATTTATATATGCTCAGGCGCCTCCACTGTATATGGCGCTCAAGAATGGAAGATTACCATTGCGCTAAAGATGCACGGCCTGCCAGAAGTTATTGTCAGGAAAGCGTGGACAGCTTTTTTGGCAATCCAGAAAGCTGCAGCAGAACCTCCCGAGTGGCTCTCAAGGCTAGACTCTTTGTTGTGTATGCGTGAACTTTAGTGTCATATGTAAATAGCGTATGTAAATAGTATTTCAGTGATTTTTGTGGATTTTGTTCTCGTGTCAAGACTGTGTCAAGAAAGAAAAAAAAAGTAGACGTAGCTCAGCTGGAAGAGCACTGGACGCGACATTCGGAGGTTAGGGGTTCGACTGCCACTATCGGCGCATTGCTTTTTCTTTCGCTTTGAATTCAATGTTCTTTATCCTGATAATCACATGAGGCTAATTCCTTTCAATTCCAACAGTGTAAACATAAAGAAAACGTTTGCCTTGCACTCGTAGACATTTCGCTCTGTATTATATATATATATATATATAAGCAGGCAATCATCAAAGTGCGGAGACGGTATTCTAGTATTATTTTTCGCGCTGTTACTCGTGCTTCGCTGAGCCGGAAATAAAACAAAAGTGAGAGAAATCTGCAGTTTGACTAACAGAGTCTCCTATTTTTCTAGTGTTTCCATTATGTGCTTCGCACAGCGCATTGTGTAAATCTGAAAACCATTAGAGTGTGTGCATGTAGTCATTCTCGCTTTATTTCTTCTTTAATTTCAGTCCTGCATGCTCGACCCAGAACGGAGAAAGTAAAAATAACCAAATTCCACAGCGCTTCCGAAGGATCTTCACTAACTTTAAGCCCGGTCACCATTGACCAGCACGGTGAAATGTATGACCTCATGAATATATAAATTGCTCTGAAGTGTCTAAACACTGCCTCGTGGCTTTTATCCAAACTGTGCACACAGTGCTAGAAAAGCGCAGCACTACACTTAATTGTGACAGAGCAGCCGCCTCGCGTTCGAGAAATATCAGGTTTCATCAAAAATGCCGCCAGATATCCAGCGGAGTTTTTAATGGGTACAAGGTTTTTCCCAATCTTTTGCTCGTCTCATCTTGGATGAAACGCTTGAAAGTATTGTTACGGTGCGCAGCCTTGAAGAAACTGAAGGTGTGCTAGGATAGTCACCAGTGACGACGATCAAGCTAGGCTTTTTTCGTCCTACGATTGCGCCCCTGACGGTCAACTGTTGCGGCTACATCGGCGTTTTCCTCCTACGATTTTGATGGAGCGTCCCGCGGGTACCACGCCAATACCACAATCTGGATCTCCGCAGTGGCCACCTGCTTTTTGCAGCACTATGCTGTGCGACGCAACCTCTTCTATAGCGGCACAACCAGCCCACACTGTTGCCGTGGCACTGCCTAGTCATCCGGACAGCTTTCGCGGCACTGATGATGTTGACATCGAAGGCTGGTTCGCTGTGTATGACCACGTCAGTAAGGATATCCGATGGGACATGATCCTGGTGCTTTTGAAAGACATTCTTTACCTGGCGGGTATGGCGCGCATCTGATTTGAGACGCACAAAGAAATTGCATCCTGGGATATGTGGAACGAGAAATTCCAGGATCACTTTGGCAAGCCATCAAGACGCAAGCTAGGCGCTAATAAGAATCCAAAATTGCAACCACAGTCGTCGAACAAGTCATATCAATCGTAGATACAAGACGTACTAGCTCTATGCCGCAAATTGGACGGCGCCGTGTCCAAGTTTGACGAGGCCGGCCGTATTCTAAAGAGAATTACTGACGATGTTTTTAACCTCCCTGTTAGCAAAAACCTACTATGATTGACTCCGTCCTCGAGGTATGTCGGCGGTTTCAGCAAGCTAAACATCTTGTATTGCTCCCAGCTTCAACATCTCGCCGAACGTAGCTGCTACGCCTTAGGGCTAGGATCTGACAACGCTGCAGTAGCCGTCCCATTAGCCAAACGTGACCAGGATCGTTGGCAGAGATCTGCAGGAATTGTCGCCTTCACCCCTCAGCCGGCGGACGCTACTAGAGCACTGATTAAAGCTGTCGTTCACCAAAAATGTGCGAATGTGGGCCTTAATGTGAACGTACGCCTTAGGTCTGGTCAGCCGTCCGCACAGCCATCTGTCCAGGCCTCCGTTACAGTGGTAGCTGCTGCGGCTCCGACTGCGCCCTTACCGGCGCGATACCGCTACCGCAACCCTGAAGAATGGTGAACCTTGGACAACCAACCCATCACGTGCTGGCAACACTTCTCGCCATTGCCGCTGTCGTTGGGTTCCCCCACGTCGACCTCGTTATTATCATGCTCGCAGCTCCGCCTATGGACCACATCCAAACTCTCTCCGTGATACACCATCTCGTGGCTTCAACTCGCCGTCCCCGCGCATGTCCAGCCGCTCACCGTCTCCTCAGACCGTGAGTGGTTGGAAACAAGCTGGAAGCGAGAGGTGAGAACGCTGTCCCATCATGCCGTTAAAGGTACGAATTAAATGTGCCCGAAACCTTTCCATACATTGGCATAATGTTTTCTAACCATACACTATTCACGAGGCACTAGCATAGCCTAATACATGTATCGCGTTCAGCTTCTGGGTAAAAAGTGATTGTTTTCTATCTACCCCTAGTTATATAAACAGATAGCCCGCACGAGACGATTAGCTCCGAACTTTAACTAAGAAGGCGAGTCAAATTCATGCCTATTCTTTATGCGGAAAATTCAAGAGACCTCTAACATTAGTTTGTCACTCTGCCCACCCGGATATCAAATTTCTTGCTGGGAAAGGGGAGTTTCTGGCGGAAATCGTCCAAAATATGAACACTGCTCCCCTCCCCCATTTTTGTTTTTTTATCGAAACGAAAGAACTTAAATATCAGTCTCTACAGCCGAGACACAATTGGTGTGCCGTTATGAAGGTGTGCTCAATTAAAATTATTAGCACCACAGAAGAGAAAACAGAGCTTTAACGTAGCACCTGGTAAGAGCAAGGGCACTGCCCGTACGCTGAACAGGTTTTAACATCTTAGTGCCGATATTTCTGTTTTCAAAAAAATGATATCCTGTGGAGTGTGTGAGGTCAAGATGTATATCTATTGAGAAAAGCTTGTAATACGCAAAAGCATCACTGATTCTGCATTGTAAGTATTTAAAGCAATCATTGCAGTTCAAATGTAACCATTCTCTCGAACCTGCGGCTCTAATATAACCGTTCGTTCGGCCCTCGGAAAAGCTCATATTCACTAGATTTCATACGTACTGATTACCATTTTCGTTTGTAGCAGAGGCCAGCATTTCCAGTCATTGAAGAGGGTGGAAGATACCGAACACAAATCCAGTCTAAGAAGGTAGAAGTTTCTCTGAATACATCATTAGGACACCTTGTCTTGCGAATGTGAATTTTTCATATCTTTGTTAGAGTAACATAGATGACCATAAGCGATTTGAATTCCATAATATACCGCGTCTTTAAATACCGCATGCCCTATGCACTTCCTTGATGTCGTCTTGAACTTTCGTGCTTTTCTTCCATTGTCAATGAATCATTTTTACTTCACAAAAAATTCCTCGCTCTGAATCAAATTTACAGAATACTTTTCAGGGAACATGAACACGGATACGTGGGAGGTGGTAGGCGAATGGAGACCGCATTGGTCACACATAACTTCCCTGTGTCATGGATTACACAAGTCTTCGGACAGCCTGAAAAAAGGTCACATATGGACACCTAAGAAAGAAAGAGAGCAGAAGAAACCGTTCAGTCGCAGCATGGTAACATGTGTAATGGCGAGTTCAAGTCGAAGTTTCATATAACGCCACGCCAAGGGTTTCTTGAGGAAGGAAATGAAAGACTGGTACTGATGACGGGACAAGAAGAGAGACACGGTCAGTGTCAATGTTCCTCTCTTATCCCGTCGTCCGTAGCACTGCTTCATTCCCACCTTCAAATTGCCCCAACCAGCCCGTATTTGCCCTCTTCTGTAAGTTTTTCTTCTCGGAGCAAGGCGTTCCAGAGACACTCGGCATAAAATGTAAATTTTAGGGGATATCTGTCACCAGAGATGTCCAGTTATTCAACTCAAATCATGTGATGAAATACAACTCATTTTTTTTAACTTTACGTTCTTTACGTCGTGTCTAAAATTTCCCGTAGCTCACCAGATGGCGCCCACTGTACAGTGCAAAATGCGTGGTAGTCCACTGACAAAAGAATGCCTTCAATCCTGACTTGCTGTAGCCGGAGCATGGGTTACAGTACGTAGAGAAAAAATAGGGCTGTGGCTGCAATCTCGAAGCATGGCGTCGTGATTACCACATCGAAGTTTCTGCTTTCACGAGGAACATCACTAACACTAATGCGCTTTCTAGCATCAGCTAGGCGAGCTAAAAACAAAAGACAGCCTGAAAGGTCTGCGCAAACTTCCTCTGATGGTTATTGTATATCTTCATACTGTAAGAGTGCGAATACTGCAAGTCGGAAGAATTAGTGAGTGTGATCCGCTTTGCCTATGCGTTGAGTGTGGAACGTATCCAGATCTGAGAATAAACATAATCGCATTAGCTATGGTTGTAACATGGGCGGCATAAGAAACTGGCAGTATAATCCAGTAAGCTATTGATTTTATTCAACACACTTAGCACATCGGCATCAGTTCATGGTACAAGGCTTGTTGAAGAATGTTATCATCAACGTCGCACTGACCGACTTCACCTATTAGAGAGCCAAATTGTAACACCAACTGCACGTTTGCCGAATTTAACATCTGCAAGAAGAAGTGTTCGGAACTGTTGTGGAGTGTACTAACTGTCACATTATTTTAGGCAAATAGATCATGGCCATATTTGCTTCGCCCATTTGAATACTTCGCTTGATTTCAAACCTTCATTGTGAGCTTCACCTCTTTCAACACAAAGAAAAGTTCGTTCGATGAGTCAGACATTATATGTACAGATATAATGTCTGACTCATCAGTCTCGTACGTTCGCATCCTATTGTAATTAAATATCGTTAGACCTGTTATCCTGCTATCGTGACGTGCGTTAGTCAGAAGAATCACTGAGTAGTCGAGAAGAGAGTGATACCACATGGACATTATACTTAGCTGAACTCTGAGTGGTTGCCACGCCGTTTGATGTCAGGAGGCTAGCAGAAATGGCTGAATAAACATGTGACACTCAAGAGCGCAGATTGTTCAGCGGAATGTGGTGTCATGAGAGGGCGTGACATATTTGAGTTTGCAGGTAAGGTTGCACAAGGCTGATGTGCTGGTGCCGTAACTTGAAGAAGCGTGGTCGTTTGCTCTGCAACGTTTCGCAGTGTTTGGTTTCAGGTCAGAAGGAAGGAAGGAAAACATTCTTATTTGTCTACCACAGTGGAAAGCCAACACAGAGTTGTCGGGTTCTCCAGGTAACATTCATACCCTACTGTAAGCGTTAAGAAAAATGAAGCGACTCCAGTCACTTTGCTCTCTAATATACTAAATAACAGCCGCATCACAGGACGCGTTTTATATGTAAACATGGTATAGGTGTGTCTACACGCACGGGATAAGATGCCTTCTAAGAAATAATTTTCCCCTCCGTTCAGTTCAGTTCAGGCGTTCAGTCGTGTCCGACTCTTCGTGACCCTATGGACCATGTCACGCCACGCTTTCCGGTCTCTCACTATCTTCTTAACATCACATAGCTTCATCTGCAATGCCTCGAGAATGCCATCTAACCATCGCGTTCGCTGCCTACCCCTTCGCCGGCGACCCTCAACCTTTCCCAACATCAAATCTTTCTCCAGCGACTCCTCTCTTCTCATCAGATGACCAAAGTAGCTGAGCTTTAACTTTAGAATTTGACCCTCCAATGAGCAGTCAGGGTTTATGGTCGACAATATCGACTGATTTGATCTTCTGGCAGTCCAAGGAACTCTTAAGAGTCTTCGCCAGCACCACAATTCAAATGCTTCAATTCTTCGGCGGTCAGCCTTTTTCACAGTCCAACTCTCGCATCCATACATCACAACTGGAAAGACCATAGCACGGGTGATACGGATCTTGGTTGACAGACTAATGTCTCTGCTCTTTACTAGGCGGTCAAGGCTAACCATTGCTCTCTTTCCCAGAAGCAGGCGTCTCCTAATTTCATGGCTGCAGTCTCCTTCCGAGGTAATCTTGGCGCCCAAGAACAGAAAATCTGTCACAGCTTCCACTTCTTGTCCATTGATGCTCCAGGACTTGATAGGGCAAGACGCCATGATCTTCGTCTTTTTAATGTTCAGTTTAAGCCCAAACTTCTCACTCTCTTCTTGTACGCGCATCAGAAGTCTCTTGAGTTCCACTTCACTTTCTGTCATTAAAGTGGTATCATCCGCATATCTAAGGTTGTTGATACGTTTTCCAGCAATCTTCACTCCAGCTGAAGACTCGTCCAGACCGGCCTTCCTCATGATGCACTCTGCATATAGGTTAAATAGGCAGGGCGACAGTATGCAGCCTTGCCTCACCCCTTTCTCAATCGGAAACCAATCAGTAAGACCATGACCAGTTCTGACTGTGGCCTCTTGCCCTTCATAAAGGTTCCTGAGGAGACAGATGAGGTGAATTGGAACTCCCATCTCTTGGAGAGCTTGCCACAATCTGCTGTGATCTACGCAGTCAAACGCTTTCGCATAATCAATAAAGCAGAAGTAAATAGGTTTCTGGAACTCTCTTGCTTTTTCCATGATCCAGCGAAGGTTGGCAAATTGGTCTCTAGTTCCTCTGCCCTTGCGAAACCCAGCTTGCACGTCCGGAAGCTCCCGATCCACATACTGCTGCAGCCTACCTTGCAGGATTTTTAACATCACCTTGCTAGCATGCGAAATAAGCGCGATCGAGCGGTAGTTGGAACAATCTTTGGCACTGCCTTTCTTTGGAATGGGGATGTAAACTGACCTCCTCCAATCCTGTGGCCACTGCAGGGTTGTCCAAATCTTTTGACATAATGTATGCAGTGTGTTAACAGCGTCGTAGTTGAGGTTTTGAAGCAACTCAGCTGGAATACCATCAATTCCGCTAGCTTTGTTCTTAGCAAGGCTGGCTAAGGCCCATTCAACTTCACTCTTCAGGATGCCCGGCTCGAGATCAGTAATCACAACCGTCCTATGTTGGGCTTGCACATCCGGGTCCTTCTTGTACAGTTCTTCTGTGTATTCCTGCCACCTCTTCTTTATCTCTGAGGCTTCAGTGAGGTCCTTGCCTCGTTTGTCCTTTATCACGCCCAGCTTAGCACAGAAGCTTCCTTTGATATCTTTGATTGTCTTATACAGAGCTCTTGTGTTCCTTAATTGGCTGTTGTCCTCAACTGCTTGACACTGTATGTTCAGGAAGGCATTCTTATCTCTCCTTGCTATTTTCTGAAAATCCGCATTGAGAACCTTGTATCTTCCTCTTTCCCCCATACCTTTTGCCATTCTCCTTTCCTCAGCTATTTGCAAAGCCTCTTCAGATAACCAGTTTGCTTTTTTGCATTTCTTTTGCTTTGGAACTACCTTAGTAGCAACTTCTTGTATTATATCACGAACATCAGTCCACATCTCTTCGGGCTCTTTGTCTTCTAGATCTAATTCTTGAAATCGATTCCTCACTTCCACAGCATATTCTAATGGAATCTGATCCAGATCATACCTGAAAGGCCTTCTAGTTTTCTGCGTTTTCCTCAATCGAAGCTTAATTTTGGCAACAAGAAGCTGATGATCGGTGCCACAATCGGCCCCAGGCCTTGTTTTTACTGCTTGTATAGCACTTCTCCATCTCTGCCGGCAAATAATATAATCGATCTGATTCCTGTACAGACCGTCCGGTGAAATCCATGTGTACAGGCGCCTCTTGTGCTGTTGAAAATGAGTATTCGCTATGGTCAGGTTGTTTTCTTGACAGAACTCTACTAGCCTCTGCCCAGCTTCATTTGGCTCACCAAGACCGAACTTGCCTGTAATTCCGGATATTTCTTCACTCCCGACCTTAGCATTCCAGTCTCCTATGAGAAAAACGACGTCTGATGATGGGGTGCGGTCTAAAAGGCATTGTAGGTCCACATAAAATCTCTCAACGTCAGCTTCTTCAGCAGCAGTGGTCGGTGCATAGACTTGGATAACTGTTATGTTGAAAGGGTGACCTTGGATCCGAAGTGAAATCATTCGGTCGTTTTTGGGGTTGTACCCTAGCACTGCTTTGCCCATTCTTCTGTTTACTATGAGAGCGACCCCATTCCTTCTCTTGGATTCGTGGCCACAATAAAAGACATAATGGTCGCCGGAGTTAAATTCTCCCATTCCGGTCCACTTGAGCTCGCTGATACCCAAGATATCAATGTTCAATCTGTCCATTTCTCGCTTGACGATATCCAGTTTACCTTGCGTCATAGATCTTACATTCCATGTTGCTATGTGATATATCTCCTTGCAACATCGGACTTTCCGGTCGCTTCCCGACACATCCACAACTGAGCGTCCTTTTGGCTTTAGCCCAGCCGCTTCATTCGTCCTGGAGCTACTAGGAATCGCCCTTTGTTCATCCCCAGTAACATGTGGGACGCCTTCCAACCTGGGGGGCTCATCTTCCGGCGCCATATCGATAATAGTATTGTGACTGGCCATAGGGTTTTCTTGGCAGGAAATACTGGAGTGGGTTGCCATTACCTTCTCCAGTGAATCACATTTTGTCAGAACTCTCTGCCGTGACCTGTCTATCTTGGGTGGCCCTACACAGCAGAGCTCACGACTTCATCGAGTTTCGCAAGCCCCTCCGCCACGACAAGGCAGTGATCCATGAAGGGGTTTCCCCTCCGGCCACTGCACAAAAACGACTGGAAACTTAAGTCTGCTATTGTTACCCCAGAAGGCGGATCGGCACCAACCCTTTGTTTTATTCACACTGTTAAGGTGACTGATGCATTTGTATAAATTTCATATAATTTGTGGTCGTCCTGCTCTGCATTCGGGTTCAACGCAGAACTACGCGTCACTCTTCAATGTCATTTTCTTTACTTAGGCGAAATCCTATCTAGGTTTCGGCTGCAGAAATGTTTGCAGGCAGTGTTTGCCGAAAATATCGGCATGAACTGCCATTGCAAGAGAAACAGTTGGTCTCCACCGGGAGTCCAAGAACAAATAGGCCTTTCCGGGCTCTTTTTTTCTTTAACTTCTTTATTTTATGGGGAAGCCTTGGATGAATAGAAACTAAAGCAGCTCACGCCTTAAACCACTGGACTGCGTAATGCAAGCCCACTATAACCAAGAAATTCCCACATAGCAAATGTCGAAATTCAGACAGGCATACACAATCATTGAGATGCGGTGGCCAACTAAGCGCTCTTCCAGGACAGCTTACACTCCTCGCACCAAAACGCACTGCTCTCGGCATAAAGACTTCAGTGATCGCGGTGGTTCAGCAGGGTGGTCCACCATTCGGCTTTTACATAAAAAATAGCTCCATTAACATAAACAAATCATAAGTCACATCACAGTCCTTCCGAAGGGGCAAAAAACGAATACTTCTTTAGCGTCCGCTGCAATATACATAAAGAATGTGCCATCACGGCGCTGTACAAAGCAGTGGTCAACAGTCTGGCGTGTTAAACAGGCGACAATTGACATCCATGGAGCAAACATCTGCTTGGCGTAAATCCGTGACACAGCAGGGTGGGTTAAGTGTACAATTAAGAAAAAAATGCTTTTGCAGCAGACGCCTAGTAAGCACATGCGCCTAACAAGCTTTAATATGCCTGTGTCACGAAACTCTTGAGAAGGTTGTCGGTACGAAAGTAGTGGAAATAAAGACAGAAGTATCTCGGTCATCTGCCATCTGGATTGGTTATACAGGTGTTATTGAAAGTATCCGCAATCTTCTTGAGGAATCGTTAAAGAGGAATCGCCATAAATTGTATAATAGGGAATGTCAACTAAAATTTACACTGAAATTTACTTCTAATTCTATGTTTGTCTGCAGTCGTAATCTTCCAGTTGTTGCCAAATTGCTGGAAAAAAACCATTCTAAATTTTATTTGGAACTTGTTTCTGAGTTAGTTGGCTATTGATTGTCGGTAAATGCGGCCAACAAAACGACAATGCACACTTCGGAAGAATTCATTTACAGAATGTTTGTGTACGTGAAATCTTCCGCACTTTGTAAACCCTTTTTTTTTCTGGCTGTGTTTCCCAATTTACCTCATACCAGAGGCATTGCATGATGAATATTACTGTGACAAAACTGCAGAAACCATCTTCCTGTGACTAATCTGGAGCAGCGTTAACGATACTTCAAGCGTGTGTTTTTTGGCTAATGATGGTAGCGAATGAAGTGATGCCTGGTCCCGTGCATGGCCTCATAGCGGCCGCACCACGGCCTGTTCGTTCCCTGGGAAAATATATGGAATACCAGGCTACTTTGATTACCAGAGGTCTGATGGCACTCACCTAGTGGTTTAACTTGGTTAATTTACGGGTTTGAAAGAATGTCAACCTAGAGGGCTCAGGACAAATTCCAATCTGTTCACCTGAAAAACGCGGGTACCATGCACTTTGAGAGATGACTTCTACGCTTTTTACGAAAACCTGTCAATAACAGTACGCAAGAGAATGCAAAACTACACCACCCCCCGTAAACAAAAGGGCGCTGAGTTCTCTACCACGAGTTTTCCAAGTTTAATGTATGTCAGCCTAGATGAACGAACCACATGGAGAAACTTCAGAATATGATTTATTATTTTTGCATGTCAATATCTGATAGTTTACTCTACTGTGTCTATTTATTTAGTAAGCAAACGTCTGTTTCCATGCGTTCAGATACATGAAGATACATTGTGGTCCTCCTTCCATACTTTAGTCGAAAACACTCTTGCGCCGCTGTTTTTAACATCAATATTAAAATAAAAGTTTTCAGTTGTTCTACGCTTCAGCTCACTTCGTCTACAGCTGGCGTTTTGTGTTTGTGCAGGGTGCGTGTGGCAGGCAGTGAATAACTACGCACGGCAAACAATTATATCCAGATCTGTGCTGTGATCCCCCTGAAAAAAAGATATATTAAATACGGTATTTAAACTTTCCAGCACTAGCTAAGCAGGTGCGATATAATATATAGTCATTCTGTGAAACAATGCCAGGACGCGAGCGTTCAAAGTTTTTTCTTGGTTTATTTGCAAATGGTTGTGTAGAAACAAAGTTTCAAGCGCATCTGTTCTGCTGAACATGAATATCGAGTGTCTGCTCATGACACACCACCGTTGAGGGAACATCTCGATGGTAGCATTGCGTTAACTTCGTGACATTTATAAATAATTTTTATAGTTTATTTGCTTTTTTTCGTATTTTGCTCCATTTACATCGCTTTATATTATTCGCTTCATTTATATTCCTCCTTATATTTTATAATCCATCTTGTCTTGATCACGTGGTATGCAAGGACACGTGGAAAGCACAGTGCCTCAACGCTGAAGCAAACTCCTGGTATAAAGTGAAAGTTGAGCGTCGATCGCGGCATCACCCGAACCTCGCTGAATATGCGGATATAGCGAGTGCTCTAAAATCTACATCTCGTCATTTCTCATCCCAGTTTCCAATACATCAATCGCAAGAGGCAGGACACGACAGTTGCACTCAGCTGACAATATCGAGGATGCATTTACAGAGTGCGATTAATTGCTTGAAATAATTGATCAATTTTTCCTCATTTGAAACAATCTACCCATACAATTTTTCAGACAGGCGAGGCCGCTAACCGCGAGGTAATAGCACTAAAGGTAGAGAAGTTAATGCGAATGCATTTACGAGAAACGTTAGAAAAGGTATTCATGTTACGCATGGCTCAAAAAGAAGGCAAATTCCCACAAAGTAAAAATTCAAGAATGAAAGTGTCTTCAGAGTTGAATTCCGCAAAATGTATTTAATGAAGAGGAAACGTTAAGAAGAAATGTTTATGATTAACAAATTAAGTAGATACATATGAAGGAAAAATACAAATGGCTGAATGCGCAGGGCCATCCCTCTCATTTGTTTCTTGGGGGGCTGGGGGTGCGGGGAGGGGGGTGCTTAGACCAGGCTCTTTATGCGGGAAATATTGACACTCGAAAAGGTATCTATATGTGCGTCACAGGAAAATCGATTTTCAATGGCCATTTTGTGTTCTCTTTAACTGCGGTTTTCACGAATTAGAACAAACGCTGCCGTTCGTTGATACGTGGGGTAAATTGACTTCCCTTGTGCGACTCTAAGATATCACAATATTTTTTTTTAACTTTTGGCACGACGTACATAGAAACACCTCTAATCCTTTGTTATCGGACCTTGTATGGGGTAGAGTAAAGGATTTAAGACGAGAGAAAATGTTTCACTGGCGAGGTACAACAGAATTAGTATTTCCTCTCAGTGCCCTAGCGCTAATAGACTTTCATGCAAGAAATATTTTTCGTCCTCCACTTTTCCAATTGAGAGGGGAGACTGTGCTCCTCCAGTTGTGATTCATTACAAAACGCTACTGTGGTGAGTGGTTAACGGTTTAATAAAAGAAAACTTGCGTACAGGCCCCAGTCATAAATTTGGTGTGAAATATGAACATTCTCCTCGGACTACACGGCTTCATAGAAGTAACGCATCTTTAGCGATAAGAATTTTGTCGACTGAACAATATGTGCGAGTTATCTCATCCTGTGTTTCGTTTATCTTTTTCAGAACTGCATGTCTGCCTTCCATAACATACAACATAAACAATGTTTAATACCTTTGATAACATGCCACTTACAAAATGTATATCTGAATGTTATCAAACATGCCGCCTCCGAGAGCATATGGAAGAAGAACAACTTAGCTGAACCAGACCAGTTACTTCAGCTGGTGGCTGGAGTCCTTATTTCTACTCTCTGAAAGCTTGAGCTTACTTGTATTCCGGGAGGATGAGGGCCGCTTGTCATCCTGTTTATCGGCGGTCAGCATCGCCGCAACAAAACGGTATGTTTTGCGTCTAGATTCTCTGAAAAAATTAGGGTTGTGCTAACATAAACGCTGCGTTACGACATTTTTCTTATGCTAACGAACATATTTGTTGGTTATGAACTTGCAGCACTAATTTTAGCATCCCTCCTGCTGGCGACATAGTTCCCATTAGTGTTTATAATGCAACATAATAACGTAAAGGTCCATACATGCCATTGGAAACTATATAATACACCCATATTTTCACTGATACATTTTGTCTTGGTCAAAGTATTTAATATCCGTCTTCATCATTTTATTATATCTTTGTTCACCGTGTGACTCTGAAGGATCAAACCATCTGTCCCTTTCCTAATGAATTCATTATAGATTTCTTACTAACAATTAGCTTTCCATGTTTTCAACTTTTCTGCTTGTATACTAATTGAATTTCACGTCGAAAGTAGAATTTGATTCCTACCTTCAGCACATTTCTGTCTTCCAGATCATTGCAGTTAGGAATCCGTGGAGTTAGATCACGCTTCCATAGCAATTCCACTCTAAAAGTCTACAGAGGCTGAGCGCAACCAAGAAATGGCGGGGCAATGAGATATGAGTATGTTTTTGGTGACGTGGGCAGCGCCTGCGTCAATGTACAGCTGCTAGCCGTAAACTGCAGGCTCACTCGTTCAGCAGCAGTTGGTATGGATCCATGAGCTGCTAATTAGCGTGAAAAAAAAAATGAGACAGAGCGAACAGGCACTCTGAAACCGAGAAAGCCTTCTGCATTTAAGGGCGAATTCATTGATAGGCTGATTTTCGTACTGCAACCATGCTAATCAATAACACGTCAGCGCGGCCTGGGAAGAACGAGAGACAGATAAAACATGGCTACATAGTATGAAAGAGCACTGAACAAAGATTGAGGGCGAGCCTCCGTTCCATAGCGCAGCCAGCGTTTCTACCAATGGACTCGTATTCGTCTGGGCAGCGCATCCTCACTGTCGGAGTTTAATTAAGCTTTTTTTTTTTTCAAAAGCGAAAAAGCTAGGGAGGATGACAAGAAAAAGGTAGGGGGAAATTTGTAGGGCAAAGAGCAAAAAGGTGCTCCTTTGGGTTGTATTTCTGTACCGAAAATCGCTGATACCGTGGCCTGAAAAAAAAAAAGAAAACGGCAACAGCAGGAAAAACTTCACCGCGAATGATGAGTGACCACCTAAAGCAGGGTCGATGCTGGCACTACCTTCATGAAAGGGGACAGGCATTCCGGGTCCGGGTAAAGAATAAAGCTGCAGCTGCAGCTGTAGTGTTCATCAGGACCCTGGCGGCAGGAAGAGGAGACACTACAGCTAAGGGGCTAGATGAATTCGTGGTGAAGACGTCTGTAGAAGGCACTGCCTCAGTGAACAAGCCTGGTCTGTGTGAGCGTCTTCCGTGCTTGCCGTGTAACAAATAGAAGCCGCCGCCAAACCACTTCATTCAACCACAAAACACCTTCTTTATCCTTGAAACAGATGGGAAAAGGGGAGTGCGATATTGCAAGAACTACATTTCGTTACGCCATCTATACCTTTACGACCCCTTTTTAGTCGTTGCACCCCCCCTCCCCCTCCCCAAATCGCTCACATATATTTTCTCTGGTCTATTAAAGGCATGCTGAAAAACATTCAAGGGCACGCCCAGCCTTCAACGCTCGGATAATGCATAAGCTTATCAAATTTTGGGTGTGAGCCACCTAACTGAATATTTCCGATGTAATGACCATAGTATTATTAGACACAGCATTTTGATATAATTTGAACGACGTAAACTTTTGAAGGCGACCCTCTTTAATGTCGGAGAAAGTCCACAATAATTGCGCCGAATTCAAATTAGAATAGCAATGAATTTAGTTCAGATTACGATGAAGTAACATTTTAATGTGCAGATTGCACATTTTTAAGGCACACTGTTGTTTTGACCGTACTCGCATTCATTTGGACACGAGAATGCGTTGAAATGAAACTTCTGGGGTCCCGAAGAGGGCCAATTTTAGGAGGCAGGGCACAAATTTTGTGCACGCAATTTCTGCGAAAAATATCCAGAGCAGCTTTTTAAAGAGAAAGCTTTACTAGTCTCGGCGAGTCAAGATCATCGGCGCGATGAATGTGACCACAGGGGCGGCCCCGGGAGCTGGTGCCGCCCGCTCTTTGCAAACGCGGCGCCCGGAGACCGCGAAGCTCGCTTCTTTTTCAACTTGCCCAACTGCTGCTTCTTCTTCTACCTGACCCGCCTGGCAAATTTCATTCATTACGGTTCTTGTCTCCAAAAATGTGGAACACGCTTCACAGAATGCTACATCGCTTTCCAGTCCATAGCCTAGTCTTCCCCTTTCCCTCCACAGGAACAACTGTGTCTCGTCTTCTGGAACCTGCATCTTCAAACTTCCCTGATGGAAACACAAGTAAAGCAAAAGCTGCAGCAAACCAGGCCCATATCAGTAGGAAGTTTTGTGCAACCTCCCCTCAAGACGGTATTAGAATTTAAAGCCAGAATTCTCGGTCTCTCTACTAGAAAAAACATGCGCTGTCGTTGTAACAAAAAATCAGCTTGCCCCATTTTACCCAGGTGTAATATTTTTCTACTTTGCCAATACTTCATTCCTTGCAAATAAAAAATGGAAGCCCCTGTATCAGACAGCCCAAGAAATAATAATAATAATAATAATAATAATAA
>JAJIZL010021110.1:73563-191849 GCA_023969395.1 Amblyomma maculatum | reverse complement strand
TAATAATAATAATAATAATAATAATAATAATAATAATAATAATAATAATAATAATAATAATAATAATAATAATAATAATAATAATAATAATAATAATAATAATAATAATAATATTAATAATAATAATAATAATAATATAATAATAATAATAATAATAATAATAATAATAATAATAATAATAATAATAATAATAATAATAATAATAATAAATAATAATATAATGATGATGATTAGTATGATGATGATGATGATGATATTTGTTCAGTGGAAGGAAAAGGCGCAGTATCTGTCACACTCATTACTGTAGACGCCTGAACCACGCCGTAAGGTAGGAAGGAAGGTGTGAGTGAAAGTGGAATGACATGCTCAAGACATGTTATCAAGAATGAAGCGAAGCTGGCGCATCCTCTAACCGTGCTCTGTTCAACAGGGTACAAAACGAGTGCATTTTTCCTGTTGTCAACCACTTTCTGGTGTTGCGGGAAGTTTTCGTTCTTGTCTTTATTAGCTCCAGCCAGCCGTGCACCTTTGCAGTTCCAACGTGTTAATGGCAACGACTAAATTATGAATATGTTGCAAAGTGCGTAATAATTCAATGTAACAAAGGCAGTTTCTATCCAATCATACTGATCGAGCTAGATGCTCCCCGCTCTGCGATTATTTTGTTTTTAAGCTACGGTGACCTTCAGAAAGTGCTTTCATTTTATCACAATGGGCACCGTCTCTTGCATTGTGGATTCATGAAGATCCACATGTTTCGAACGTTTCTTTGAGCTCAGAAATTATGTAGACCTGCTTTAACGACCTATACTGCTTGCAAGAGCGCGTTTGCTTAGACTGATTCTATGGCTTTCGTTCAATTTAACGACTACCACATATGTGCAGTTCTCCCATCAGCGTCTGACCTTGGTTAAACAGTCAAGATTGCTCCAAAATGAAAGGTAATCTATGCTCACAGTCTTATCAAAGTACTCCGTGGTGCTGTTGCTTTTTTACTGAAAGGAAGTACCTTTCCGAACTATGCATGATGCGAAGATCAGTAAAATAAGCTCTCTTTATACCATTACGCAGTACTCGTATACAAATTGATTGCTCAGCTCTTTTGCACATCAATTACCATGCGCTTTGATCGAAGAAGCGTATGTTGCAGTTTTATTTCGGTGAGCATGATGTTCCTGAAATTTTATGCACCATGCCAAAAATTGAATACAATCCACCTAAACAAATACTAATATTGAAAGCTTAGTGGGCAGGATATAGTGAACAGTGAGGTTCATCAGCATTCTAACCACTCAGATAATACAAACTACATTTTGCACGTCACTATAAGCTAGCAATTCATGCTTGTTAGGAAGCCATATTGAAGATTTGAAGACTAAAATCACTAGGATGGTAGCGGATAAGTAGTTTGCATGGGCGCTGACTGCTTTCTACTAACATTGAGAGTAAAATCTACCCCAGATGGCGCATAGCGCAAGTGTTTAGCCCTTTGATGTTATCTGAGAATGTCTGTAGAGCTGAGGGACGGGGTGTGCTGGGAGTGCACAAGCACTGACGAAGCCACACGCGGTTAAGCTAAGCAAAGTGTGCGTGCGAGCTATTAAAAAAGTTCATTCTAAACATTTTATGCAAATCTCTGAGCAAGAGCCGAATACAATATTGATATCAGGAAGGATAGCAATAAAATATGAAGAATAGAGTTCCTTCTGCGTAATAAGCATGGGTAGGTACTAATGCAGCCATCAATCTAAGCACTATAAGCGACCTCAACAGCTCAATTTTTATAGCTTCCTTCATGCATACCTTGGAAATGTTTGTTTTCTTAGCAGCAATAACAGGGACCACTTGCAGTCTATTGGAATATTTGAATCATGACATCTGCTTAAGGATGCAGCATAGCCCTTTTATATATTTTTATTATAAAAGCCAATGTTGATAATCTATAGATTTTATGGCCCCTTTAAAATGAACGTCGTGCGACGGGCGGGGGCATCTGCAGTGTTTGTTTGTGGGGTTTAACATCCCAAAGCGACTCAGGCTATGAGAGACGCCGTAGTGGAGGACTCAGGGGATTTCGACCACCTGGGGTTCTCTGTCTTGCGCTGACATCGCACAGCACACGGGAGCCTTGCTTTTTGCCTCCATCGAAAAGTGACCGTCGAGGCCGGGATTCTATCCTGCTTCCTTGGCAACTGTAGTCGAGCGCCGTAACCACTGCGCCACCCCCAGTCAAACAGTAACAGTGGTAAAAACTACAATTTCTTGGCTATTAGCACGTCCTTGTGAAAGTGTCGTATTTTCTTCCTTTTGTATCCCAGAAAAATTATCTTCTGTCTTTCTTCGAATTGCCTGCTGTCATCAAAATTAGTGAGATTCATTCTAGGCAAACGTCGCGACCGTCTCGGACTCCTTGGGGTATGATAAAATTTGCTAGGCGCAAACTGTATCTATGTATAACAGATATGTGATGCGCGAAATGGCTTGCAGTCTAAGACTTATACCGGCAGCCATAGAAAAATAACAAGCTACAGATTTTGAATGATTCGCAGCATTACTCGCTCCTTAAAATGCATTTCCTCGATGCTTACAAAATAAACATATAAATGGAAATAAATTACTAGAAATAAAATTAACTAAGGCCTTTAACGCGTGTAGTAAGGCTTTAGGGTCGCAACATGACGACTTCTGAACGCGCCAGGCACCGCTGCTATGCAGTTGTGCCTTTGGGGATGACCTCGTAGCCAAGCTTTCCGACGCTTCGAGGTATTCTGTATGGCCAAAAGTACCACTGCCGAAGCTTTTTACTTAGACCGCTGCGGCGCATTTGCGTCGAAAACAACACATGGTCTCCCGGCTTGTACTCTGCGTCGCGTCATCATAAGTTTTACCGTTGGACATCGGTTCGTTGCTGATCTTTAATGAGTACTCGGGCGAGTCTTCGGGCTTCCGCTGCACGTTGAAGGTATGCGGCGACGTCGAGGTTTTCATTGTCTGGGACATGCTTTAGCGTTGCGTCCAGCATTTTTGTAGATTCCCTGCCATACGCAAGTAGAAATGTCCTCGAACTGGTTGTATACTGGGCAGGGGTGTTATGCGCGAATGGAGTTTCATATCTTGTGCTCTGGGTCGAAGTTCATGGCGAGCATGTCCCTGATCCCATGTCGCTAAAACATTTGTTCGACAAAAAACTTCGCGTCTTCTGCCGCGGTACCATTGCTCAGTGCATATATGCTTCGGCGTAGCGGGTAAGGTAATCAGTGCCACGACGATCCACTTGCTACCCGTAGATGAAAATGAGAAACCAAGGCGATCAAACCCGATTGAAAGTGCATTGTCGGGGATGGTATCGGGTTCTGTAGCCCAGCTGGTCTTGTCGGCGGTGTCTTGCGTCACTGACACTCACGGTACGTTATTACGTAATGGCCAGCGTCTGCAGGCCGTCGCGGTCAGTAGCACTTCTTCTGGATTCGGTGCAACATGTGCACAAACCCGGATTGTCCTGCTGTTGGCTCACCATGCAGTGCATGAAGAACTTCCTGCATAGAGTTTTTAGGCACAACAAAAAGCTGCGCGGTCTTGTTGGCGGCGACGTTCTTCACAAGGACGTCATTTATTAATGCGAACGACAACTGACGCCTGAACGTAGCAGGAGGGGAAGCGGTCTTGCCCTCCAAGCAATCGGCTAGGTCTTACAACTCAGTGACTGATCGCTGCTATTCTGGGAAACTGCTGGCGCCTATCGGTCCTAAAATGGCGTCGTCGTCAACATATTTGGGGGGAGCTCCAACCAAGCGGTCGAGCGTGCTAGTCCGTGATGATGCGATGCGTTGACAATGGAGGTTGCCGCGCCTTCGACGCTAAAGAAAAGCGCTCGCTGTAGCTTTCAAGAAGAGTGCGAATGAGGTCTTGCCTGTATTGGGGTAGTGCTGCGTTATGTAGAATGTGCGCTGCTTGGCTTGGCTGGGTGCATTGTCTTCAGGTTGGCTGGGGAGGGCGAAGCGAGGCATCTATTATGTGTCGGCATGTTCGTCGAGGAAAGCGATCGTCGTGCCCTTGTTGAGATGCCAGTATTCTTCTGTGAATTTTGTTACCAGCAGCTGAGCTTGCCCTCTCCGCGAAGTTGGCGATGCTTCTTGCGATGCCGATACCTCGTTACAAGAATAACTGGGTGTTTTCCTTCGGCGGTTTCGGTGTCTGGACTACCCACACAGACTACGACGCTTGATCGGGGTGACACGGTGTTGGGATTTAGCACCTTCATTAGATGTCACGTGGCTGTGACAATGCTGTAATCACAAAAGACCGCGCAGGCGTAGAAGCATTGAAATTAATTCTTTATTGGGCTGACTTGTGCCCTCAAAGTAACTTAACTCGGTGGCGCCGATAGCAGCGAAGGTGTTCGCTGGTTGTCGAATTACGAATGCCTATTTCATGCGTCAGGATTCGATTTAAAGGCGGCGAAGAAAGATCGGGATAAAACTGCAAACAGTGACTAGCATACCCTGAAACATCATAGAACAAATACGCGTGGCTACACTCTTTCGAAATAGATCTCCCCCCCCCCCCCCCCCCCCCCCCCCCCCCCCCCCCCCCCCGAGGTACCTTCTGCAACAAAATAACTGATATAGTCACGTCTCGGGACAAGGAGCATGAACAAATAACCCATAAACGATCGATGCGCTACAATAACTGTGATAAGGGCGCGGCTGTAGAAAGGAACAATGAAGATTTGAATAATTCGCGACAATATATTGAAATAGTCTCCTGAAGAAATGTATATTGTTGATCGTGATGCTCGCAAATTATTCTGTCGTCCGCCGCAATTGTTCTTGTTTTACGGGATGAGAGCCTTGTCAAGCTGCTTAAATGCATCTTTTTCTCTCATACCTCACGTCCTCCTCAGTATAAGAAATGAATGAACAAAATTAAATATAAAACACTTAAAACAGTTTAACAAAATACGCACTCTTGTGACAGTATTCTTGAGACCGAATGTAACAATACGTATTAAGGAAACAAATGAAGAGGGGCCGAATGACTGAAAGCAAACACTACCCTATTGCAAAAACCAGTGGCACTGGGCCCAGCGCGCCAGCGCCACACCTGATTATGGTCCCAGTATGACACTGGAAACTGGGCGCACTGGGACGCGGCATGCTGGGCCGTTTCGCTCTGGCGGCACTGTTCGCCCGGAGAAAAAAAAGGCGTGGGATAAAAATTAAAAAGTAAAAAGTAACAAAACAAATTAAGTACATAAAAAAACCTAAAAAAAGTAAAAAAGAAAAGAAAGAAAAACGAGTGCGCCAAGCGCGCCTCGAACTCAGTCCCTAGATACATTTCAATCACTAGCTCAGCACGCTAACCACTCGGCCACGCCGAGAACTGTTTTTTTTTTTTTTAATATTGTTGTGTTTTATGTCATGACCCGTATTTATAAGGTTGGGACTTCATGTTTCGCAGTCTACAGGCCATTGCCACCGCTGTAACATTTACAACTTCTTGATCATTGGAGCTTGCTGTCTGCTCTCACGACTTGCAACTAACATTCTGGGAGCCTATGCGCGCTATTTTGTGCACTGGAATCATTTTCCCATGTGGAGTTTGACATCGCTGGCAAATTTACCAACGCCGGGTCTTCGGTGGTGCTCTGCTACCGTAGGCGTAATTTTCGCTGAAAACGGAGCTTTAGTACAAACCTTCAAGGAAAAAAGTGCGACCAAGCTTCAATACCGGCAAGCGCCGCAGCGATGACCCTATATTGCGTGTAACTAAACCTTATTTGTATGTAAACATTTCGTGAAGCGTTGCGATGACCGAGGGCTCGGCTGCTTCATACGCAGAGTAAGTAGGAGCGCAAAAGCTTGAGAAACACGCCAAATATTATGCATTACAAGCGCTGTACGTTGTTTTTTCTCTCATGGGCCCATAGCTCGGTAAACTACTCTCTTCCTCGTTTTAGTTTTTCTTTCTGCTGTTTATACTGGGCCGTGCTGCAGGCTACGCTCGCCTGCGATTGAGCCCGCATTGAACATTTTGGCAGTAATAATTGTGTTTGAGTGCCCTTAAGATCAGCTGTGAAGTTGGTTATGCATGGTAGCCCACATTATTCAATTCCAGCTTTAGTTGTGCGTTAATCGTCAGTGTGTCATGAGATAGAGGCACGGCGGTCGTGGTCTCTCTCGAAACGCTCGAAATGACCTATCGAAACATGGAAACTCTAGAAAAAAGATACTGCCTTTGTTTTCTTACAAATGCGCATGACTTCGCAATAAAAAGCGCTTGCTTGAACCATATTTTTCATATGCGCCCCGATGGTCGATTGCGAGTATGCTGTTGCCCTGTTGGCCCCTGAGGGATGCTACTCCGGCTGACGCCGCAGGCCACACCGGCTATACTGGGGCACTGGGACCAGTGCGGCCCCAGCGCACATACAGCGCTGCTCCCAGTGCATCGCGGATGCCAGCGACACACCCAGCGTCAAAAGGCTAATCCCAGCGTTTTTCTTCCATCGCAGCAGTGAAGCCAGTGTCTTCCCGTTACTGTTCCAGTGAATATCGCAGACCTCCAGCGTGCCCAGCAGGTCCAGTGCAAAACCAGCGCGAAAATCTTACTGGTTTCGCACTGGAGACGCTGGTTTTTGCAATAGGGTATGGCAAGAAAAACGTCAATATCATCCGCTACTCATACTTTATTGTTGCTCAGAGATGCAATGCGCTGACAATCAGTCTTCTCAACATTTCTTAAGAAACATAAAAGAGCTGGCGCTTGGAATAATAGAGGAGCGAAGAAGAACTCAGCTGCGCACGCATAAGTGCCGTTTTTGACCTTTACATTTTTTCACGCGGGTGTATCTGGCGCAGGAATCCTGACAGCTCTCGCTTCCTTTGCCCTCCTCGCTGGAATACCGGCGACGCAAGGCCAGAATGACACCGATCACGCCGATTACACTGACGTCCCACCAACTCCTCATGACCAAAACAACAGCAGTGTTCAATCGTCAGGAAAACTATACGAGTGCCCGTGGTGTAAGTGAACGGTTAAGCAGAACGTCCCAAATCGCACAATGTTATTCCAATGCGGGATTATCGCGCTTTGTAGAATGTCAAATTTACTGTTGCGGTTCACGTTTAATACCAAGTTACTGAATGTTTTAGCCAGTTATTCTCATCGGTGTAGAACTTTTCGTTTTGTATTACATCATTACTCCAATTATTATGTTATGACATCAGTACACAATTAGGACGAGTAAATAGAAGATGGGGAATACTTTTGAGAAAGATACATGATGTACGCTTCTAAAGAGATTTCTCTCCAGTGAGGTCAATTAGCGCAATAAAAAATATACTGTCTTGTAAATTTATTAGACGCCGAAGAAAATGCAAAGTCCATTTCCAATACGTTCTACTGAAAAGCTTTTTTTAGAGGTAGCTAACTTCGACAATTCTGCGCGTGCAGGCCTAGTTTTGCTTCGAATGTTAGGCAAGTTTATTCGTACATTTCTGCTGGATAGCGGCACCGTGCTTTCATGCATCAGGTACCTCCATATATGTACAGATATTTCAGGTGAGTTCCAAATTGACGATCGGCTTTGACTTCAATATTATCGTTTCCTTGAAGTTCGCCAATGTACAATAGAAATCGTATATTTCATTACACCAACCACATGGAAACTTTAGCTACCAAACCGAAAGTAACGAAGTATTGATTCTGGTCTTTAATTAGAAAATACAAGGAATTATACCACGATACCACGATAGTATGTTTGAAGAATGAAGAATGTAGCTCGATTCTGAACTTATTCAAGAGCTTTACTAACTCAACACACACCTCGATAAAAGGCTGCGCTAACGTATTCATGTTAAAGGGACACTAAACAGAAAAATGAAGTGGGCTTGCATCGATAGAATGACCGTTCCTGGTTACAAAAAAGCCCCTCTTACTCATAACAGAGCTGTTATAAGGTAGTAAAGAGGAAGAACAGGAATGCAGGTATCGCCGCCACAGCAGAAATGGCCGAGGCTCGCAACTACAAATCACGTGACGCGCAAGCACTCCCGGAGGCTGACAAATGAGAATTACGTTGACCGTTTGAATGCGGTAGTTGGTTTTTTTATAGAATATGATAGCATGCTTTTATCACACGTAAGCGACGGCAAAAAGACGAAAAGAAAAACATAAATGTTGCAAGGCAATTCATTCATTCAAAAACCTTTATTCATGAGGATGACCTGAGGCCTAGAGGGGAAGGGAGTGGGTTAGGTGAGGTTTCGGTCGCCAGACTCCGACATGAAGTCTGGCAGGGCACTAAGCTTGCACTTGGCGTTGGCATTGGGGGCTGTCCAGTCTTCGTAACTCTGAATGCGGTGAGCAGATGTCTAGCGTGCGCGGAGGCCAGCCGTGCCAGTACAGGTCCAGATCAAGTGCTGCAGGTCAACGGAGTCTCCAGGGTAGTTGGGGCAGCTGATCTTGGTTCGGCACCATTGACTCAGGATGTCAGGTGTGTACGCTGCACCGGCTCGCGCCTTGTGAGTTAGACCTTGGGCAGAACGAGAGAGACCGGGAGGGATAGGAGAAGTAATATCGGGGACAAGGCCCCGCAATAAACCCCTCCGCTCATGTTTAAGCAATATCAAAATATACTCATTTCGTCCGCTTGCGGTAGATGCCGCTAGTATCTCAGCTAGCACGGCGCTACAGGCGTCAACTTCTGTTTCGTTATATTCCAGCTGAGGCACGTTGGGCGTGCTCGCATAGTTTAGTTTGAGCCTGCAGCGCCCGAAATACGAGCTCTTAGTATTTACAAAGTGGAGTACAGTTTGGCAATGTGCTAAAACCATAAGTTGATTATGGTTTCGGGACAAGGTAAAGAGCGGCGTCTGTTTCACTTCTCTTAGGCATCTGCAATTGCAGCAAAGACGTACAATTTGGAGAGCATCTGCAACCGGTTCGAATCATTATCTCAGAGTAGCCTCCAACTTCACCTGCAGATGGCTGATTTATTTATTTAATTTATTTTATTTATTACATACTGTTGGCCTCAATTTGAGGCCGTAACAGGATCGGGTTTACATGCATATAAAAGAGTACGGAAACGTACAAAAGACACAAAGAAGAGAATCAGCCTTTTCACTTTTATACAAACGAAAATTATAAATCGCACATGGTGACAATGTGTTTACAATTATTCAAAATAGCTTGTCAACTGCGACAGAAAAGTTTCAAGGCACAATTGATTTATAATTTACTTATAATTTAATTCCACTCATGAATCGCATTGGGAAAAAAATGAAAATTTGAATGTATCGCTATGGTATCTGTATTGGGATAGATGCATGCTTTGCATGTTTAGTTTTTGAAAGTAGATATCTGGTCTTATGAAGTTTAATATTATTGTCTAAATGAAAGAAAAAAAAACTTGAGCCTCAACAATCTGGCTCGTGTGTGGATCGTAGGAAGGCCGGCTCAGTGTGGGTGTCATGACGACTGTATTCATTGAAGATAAATCTGGAATCAGAAGGGGGAAACAAAACTGTGCTGCACAATTTGAAAGACTGCTGTAAAAAATACGTTTGTTTCAATTTTTTGATATAAAACGAGGGATACGGTTGTGGGACTTGCAAACGAAAAACTTTATGTTGAGCAGCTAACCCCAAATTCTCGTTCTCTTCTTTGTGGAAAGGAACTCAAGCGAGCTATTGCTGAGTGGTCCCGTTGATCAGAGCCTTTTCTAATTTTTGCTCTTTCCTTTGTGTCTTCCAGTCTCAGACTCTTTACGCAAGTGTGCCAAGCTATTGCTTTGGAAGAAGACTACAGGAGAAATAGTTTTATATGTATGTATGGTACCAATCCTTCGCACATGATTTAAACCTCAAGGTTACGTCTTTGGGAGTGCGTGGGATAGAATAATTGTGGGAATTGAGATTGCCGTTGAAAAGGTAGCAAACTAAACGAGGGGTTAGATATTAGGGTGTGCCTTCAGCTTAGACAATATTTAAACAGTTTTGAGTGTTCGCGCGTTGCTTCGTTCCCACGAAGAAGCCGTCGTCAGGAGGAATAATATGCGATCAGGGAGCGCATTGGAATGGTGAAGCTTCAGCATAAGGTTTTGTTTAATAACATGAACCAAGGATAAAAAAAAAAACGGTAATGCGAAGCTTCGCGGAACCAACTGAATATGTTTTGCCGCCATGTAGCACTCCTCAGAATGTTTTATATTTCGCTTTATTCAGCAATTTAACCAAGATTACATCTGCCAAATATGGATTGCTCAGTTTGGGACTAAGTGAGGTACATGAATTGTTAAGACGATTGGGAAGCAAAAAATCATTTTTATTTCTACAAACGTACCTACAACGTGGCCGTATTATCGGAAATTTGAGTTCCTGTTAAATATGAAAAATTGGCCTGACGACCTAACATTATGTGGTGACCATGAACAATTGAGCAGCCGTCGCTCACTTCGCCGTCTTGTTTTACTCAGGCGTTTTCATTGCTTTTCTTCGTTTTTATTTTGTTAGCGTGACAAGTCGATAAAAGCTACGCCCGAGCTGGCTGTCGATGTTGAGCCCATCGCTTATCTCTGAACGTTATCGCATTCAGTGCTTTGGGAGAATGTGCTGGAGTAGGTTTGGTACTTACGCTCATAGTTGCGTCGGTCGCTTATTTGGAGATGGATGCGCGTAAGCTTCGTTGACTCAAAGCGGGTTTGGTAGTTTTGCAAAGCGGTAGCGCAAGACAGCAGTCGCGTAGTAGCTTTTTTTTAATGTTTCATAGGCATTCTTGAAATGCTGAAAAACAGAAATTTCACGTAGAGGATACATTAGTAGACAGCATTGGGTCGGTTTGTATCTGAACTTTATCTATAACTTAATGAAGGGCACTACGCCCTAAAGAGAGCAAAGAAGATATTGCATATTTCAACTTAGTTAATAACAAATTGCACGAAATAAAAAAAAAATACCCGGGGAGCATTACAAAGCGCCGAATTCTGTGTCATTGGTTTCATAAATGTGTTAGGGTCAGCTATTTCTAAATTCTTTGTTGAAGTGAGTTGAAACAACCTTCACAGTTACTAATATAGCGTGCTTGTGGGGGAGGTGTAGACAGGAGTGGCTGCGAAACTGCAATGCAATCGGCTGTCTTCCGCAAAACGAATTTTGTAGGTTTCAAGATAAGCAATGTGAACTTGAAGTGTTGTGTGCAGGCGCGGGAACATTCAGATCTTATATTTTAGTGGAGGGTCGAGTTCAACTCGAAATGCGGACTGGGAAAAAAAAGTAGAAAGGTGAAGGAGCACGAGATACAAAAGAAGCAGAACAACGCCAGCAAAACATTATTAAAAAACGAAGAAAAAGCAAGCAAGGAAACCAAGTATCCCCAGAAAATAAGCCAAGAGAGCTGAAAGTACCAACCTTGGATGAAGAAATGGAACGCTGGATGCAAGACTTCCTGAAAATTAATTACACTAATGAAAAGCACATTAGAAGAGACTAATAAACTGTGAAGCGAAAACCAGAAGCTTGATTATTTGAAAAACCTAACAATAAAAGATAACACAAATTTTTCGAAATACGTTATAGCGTGCCTTGTAATTGTATTACAGGAATATTGCCAAAACGAACCCTGACGACAGAAATAACGATATGCAGAGGCACTAACTTGTAACTATAGGTTATACGAGAAAAGCACAAGAATATGTCGGAAAAAAAATAACAAGCCAACCCAAGACGGATAAGCAAACAAAGGCGACAATATTCTTTCGACACCTGCACAAGAGAATCAAAATTGCACTTATGGAGGTAGCGGAGAAGGGCGACCGAGTACACGTTTATTGCAGACAGTTGGAGGAGCCGTATTCAAGCGTCCGGCCGAGGTGAAAGTCCCGAGCGTTCTGAAGCGCTCGTGCCGGCCCTGCCCCGTCTTCTCCCGTACGTGGCCAGTCCTGAGACGTGCGTAGCACGCCAGATTCCTTGTTCACAATGATAGGGTCCTCTAAACAGCGTCACCTGATGATATATAGCGGAATATTGTCAAAACGAATAAAAGTGCATTTAAAGCATTTCGTTCCCGTCGCTTGATCCTCTTCCGTAGGTGGCCGGTGGTGAAGTTTTCATTCTGCATTCTTGGATTCAATAGTCGAGCGGCATAGCCCCTTAATCGCAGCGGCAGTGCAATACCACCATTGATAACTTTTTGAATGGCCGGATGAGTACATCAATTACGACTGCTTTTTTGCTGCAGTGTGTTAGACCAACAATTATGACCTGGTCGGACGCATGACATATATCCGGAAGCTGAAGCATACCATCCTTCTTAGTCGCTATTGTGAAAAAAAAAATCCTAGCTACTTTTTTTTTAAATGTTGAAAACAATGCTGCGTTGCAAGTTATACTGAAGCCACAGGGAATAGAGAAATTGAACTGTTCGTCGTTTTTTTGGGGGGGTTTAAAATATAAACTGCAGTTTTTTTGCTATGCTTATAGCCTCGAGGTATAAAATGATATGTTGTGAAGGTTGGAGGGTATGGTCGAATAAATAAAAAAAAGAGAAGATTGGCAGATGAAATGAAGTCCAAGAGTGAACGATGATAGGGTACCTGCGTACAAGCGGCATATATCGATGAATTATGGTTTTTTTTTGCATGTGCGAGCGTTGGAAGAAAGCTCGTGCCTTTGTGGCGTTATTTCTTGTTTGAGGTATTTGTCATTTAAAGTCCAACTTATTCTCGAGCCTTCATTGAATATATTGAGTTCCCACTTAGGGCCTGTCCGCATTGTTCTTTATGTCACCTGCGTTTTTCTTTCGAGCTTTCCCCGCCGTCCACCTTCTCCTCCATAATTCTTGCAAACCCGCTTTTGTGCCACAATTTTTCTCATTGCTTTCAGGCTACCTCATTTCCCTCCTTTTATTTTCTCTTTTTAGACAGACAAACTTTATGCATCATTCATTTCATTGAAATAATTATATTGATGTTTCTCCATTACGCCAGATGGGCGCTAAGAAGGCTCAACCAACGTTTATTTCCTGCTTGTCCAAGGGAATGTCTAACGCCGCCGATGGAATATTCTGCACTGAGAGAGGATCGGTAAGCACATGTAATTCAAAGTCAAAACAGAACACGTATTCACACTATATATATAGCCATATATATAGTGTGTTCAAGCAAAGCAGCCAATAGGTAAAAAACATTTGAGGTAGACCAGGCACACCATTGCACACAGCTTCCAGCCATATGGAGCACACATGTAATTCTTGTATTTTTCGTATAATCACTAGTAAGTAAAATAATTTTATGTTATTCAACATTGCAGTTAGATAACAAATACGGCTCGTAAACTGAAGAGCACTTTCTGAAACCCCCCAATTCAATTCATTTTCGATAAAGAATGCCCCACATGCATCTATGAGCTAAAATGAAAGCGCGCAATAGAAAAAGTATCATGTGAATCTCGTATCCGTGCGTAACGATTGTAGTGCACGCAACCGTGGTTTGAATAAATGAAATTTATCTGCGGTCTTGACTCAACAGCCCAGTTCCTGCAGTAGGCTGATTTACCGGGGGCTGATATACCGGTAGGTGGATATACCGCAGGGCGAGCTCGCTGCAACTTGCACTGTGACTTGCGTGTACTCGCAGATTCGGGTGAAGAAGCCACTGCAGATATAACGGCCTGCCGCTGCAACGGGGCCGCGGAGCCACGCCGAAGCAGATTTTGTTAACTCAAACCGCGTTTGAGAGCAGCCCAATCTTGCTCGTTAACTCAGCGGCGCTTGAGAGCGGTCTTCTTGATTCTTTTGGATATGATCCGCACCGCCACGAGCGAAATTCCGAGATGCGCCCACGTCTGCTGGACATTGCAACGGGCACAAGAGAAAAAAAGTCTAACGAACAGTAGGGCCTATCGGATACCACCTGTTATATTTCGCTGGGACAGGCCCTGTTTTTATGAACAGGCACTGCGGAAACTTGCGAAAATATATTCACTACATGTTCTTTGCATCAGGGACTGGGCTCTGCACAGATTGAATAAAACACGTTTTCCATGACAGACCTTAGCTGATAAGTTTCAGAATTGGGCGCAATGACTAGGTAATTACGTTTGTGAATAGGAATGTTCTAGAGCGAGCCTGCTTCTCTGTACGCTTTACTGTAGTAATAATTTCCTCTTCGCTTTGAGCCCGGCTCTAGTGTGAGCATTTATCCCTGGCTTTCCATTATCATTTCCATTTATCCCCGCGAGCACTGGCATCACGCTAAGGGTTCATAGGTGCGCGCTACTTTTATTTCATTCTTTTTTCTACAGGAATAGTTAAAGGCAAGGTTTTACAATAAATAAGTCGTCGGCGATGTTCACGTTGTGCACGAAAAAATATGCGCCCGCATGCGGGCGACTTGTAACATGCTTGGGCAATATTTTTATCCGATCGCAGTTACTTCACTAGATCACTTATCGAGGTTGAGTTAAATCAAGATGGCAGCCCGAGACTCTTTATTGATATTGCAGAATAAGATAAGGAACAATCCAGCTTTAACAGATTATTTTAAGCTGATTTTACATCTCTTTGTGCAATATTACACACGTTTTGGTAGTTTACATGTGCGCTCTAGTCAGTATCAATATAAGGCTAATTAATGAATATTAACCACATCAGTCCTACAGCGATTATTCGCGGTAGACAGGAGCTACTACGGGCATCACGTCATACCCATACACGAGGATCTTACGTGCTATTTTATCATTTCTCTCTCCCTTGCTTTCTCGCTTCGTTTCTTCTTTTACTCGGACGTTTTCGCCCCTTCCACTCCCTCGTAGCAGGTACAGTGCCACTACAATTTTAGCAGAAAAGAAATCGTCGGATTATATCCAAGCCTGATGAAGCACACGAAGTGACAAAAATTGTCGGCACATCCCTATATTTGCTAACTTGTATCCTATATCTACTCTGGCTAGTACATCCAATAAAACAAACTTAACACATTCCTTACGTCAGCCTCTCTTCGCGTTCCACTCACCTCATGAGCACAGACCGCAGCATCCGCATCCTCTTCAAAACTAACACGGCTTTTACCTTCATTTTCAGCTGCAGGGTTTAGCAACGAGCTCTGGATACGCGAAGCATTTCCGCTTTTTTCACCGTTACCTCACATCTGCCTCGGCTTGGTTCCGCCTTCCTCCTCGTCACTCTTCAGCTCCATCACGCGACGTAGAAAAATATGCCTCATCGGTTACCTGATACATACTGTACAGAGCTAACCAATCAAGAAATAATGTATTTTGTGGCGGAATGTACAGCCCACGTCGCTGCCTCTCTTGATTTTACAATGTAGTTGACACCATCACGAACGCTCTTTCTGTGCACTCCGCACGTACCCACTGGCGTCGGACCGATGGCGGATGCCGAAGTACTTCGCATAGCATCCTTATGAAGTATCTCGCAATATCTTGTGTAGCGTAGTGAAGTGAAGCGATCATATTTCCCATGTACAGGAAACAGGCAGCACATTCTCATAGTATTTAGCTCTCTTTTTCGAGCTGCCCTTGTCCACGCGCGTATCCTTAACTTTAGTAACGATCTCCTAACACCATTTTCTTCTGATTTCACATATGCAGGTAAGGGTGATCACGGAATGTGCCACCCTTGTTCTTGACATGTACAACGTAAGTTACTCTAATCGTCAATTCTTTGAGAGTGCTTTCTATTAATGGAATAATTTCCCATTGGCTTGAAAACACCCCTCAAAGAGGGACTGGGTTGTTCGAACTCCTAATGTGACGGCAAGATCCAGAAATGCAGCTTTTTCGTAAAACCCGCTCGCTAATGCGATGCAACAAAAATATGTACTCCCCACATGTAAAATCTAATTATCCAAAACTTCTCAGCAGCGAGAAAAATTCGCAGTGTTATGAATTAGTGTTAAGTGTTCACTGTACCCAGAGAGAGAGGCCGTTGCTAAGGTGCGACGGTGTCGTTCACGTCACCGAAGACATTATAGGAAAGAAGTTACTTTTGATAGACAGGCTTTAAACACTCCTGCATCTTGTCCTACTGCTACACATGCTGCACTAACGCAAAGGATCTCGACGGGGAAGGTAAGCCGGAGGTGCTGCCTCAGACGTTAACTGGCTTCCACTACTAAAACCTTCCATGTCCACTGGGCAAGGAAACATGCTGCGAACTCAGTGTCCTGCACCTACTGCCGAACGAGATAAAAATCAGGATCTGAGAACTGGCCATGAGCTACTGGTTATTGCCATTCTCACGTTCATAATGAATGCCATCCACGCTGTGCTGTCTAGCCTGCGCACGACAGCAGCATAAATAGCGCTGCATATACTAGATGCGCTAACAGCAGTTCTCACGACTCTACAGTAGCAGGCACAATGCCGGCTCGAGCATTACCGCAGGGGAAGCAACTGAAATGCATCCCTATTCTTCACTGGAATGCCAGTGGGCTCCAGTCCCGAATTGCACGAATCGAGTAATAAGAATCGAGTAATAAGTTCATATAAACACGTCCCCATTTTTGTTAATTGTAAAGCGAATATACCAAGAATCTTGCAACTGGCAGACCACGAGGCATTTTACGTCTCCCACAGACCATGGAAACAAACAGCAAAGTCATCGCCTATATTGGACGTGAACTCACGCATGTTCTCCATGCGGTTCCTCTCAATAGCGTGCACCGTTAGGCTTGCCTGAAGTGTAAAGGCGCAATTTCACGTTTACACTTGTGGGTGCGTATATTATGCTATCAAGTCGTTTTGACGCCACACAAGGATTTTTTTCGTCTATACAGAAGTGTATCAATAAAGGAACTATTTGCATACTCTGCCTGTGGCGTTGTAATCTGAACAAGAAATCACGTTTTTTTTCCCTCGTTTCGTTATTTTTGTAATAGGGTTTGTATAATGTTGTTTTGTATTGTAGTTGTTTCATTCCACACTGGTAAATATGTATTTTGTTTTCTTCCTGAGTCGTCAGTAGACATACTTGTATCCGATTTGTGATCCAGGACTAGCTTCTGGTTAAGTATCCTTGAGTGCCTAATGTAATACCATGACTACTTCGAAAACAAAAAAGAATCAAAAAGACCTAATGGCCTTTACATCCGGCCCTTGGATCATCATAGGAGACTAACGCCACCATATTCAGTGTCTTAATGATGGCACTCTGACTTATATTTGAGGGGCGGCTTACAGTAGCTGCCTTGACTTGGCTTTCAAAAAGAGATGCCTTACCTGCAGCGTTTGCGGATGTATAAATGTACGCAAGCGACAACATACATACATATCTGATCATTATTGGCCTTTCCACATCCACCTCTGCCACACGTATGGGCCGTATCGATTGCCAAGCGTTTCATTCCTAACCGCAGTGCTTAACTACACAAAGTTTGATGTGAAATTAGAGCCCTTACGATCACTGTGACAAATAGCAGAGCGTAGATACCGACGCACTAAGTCGCACCTCGACCTCACAGATGGGAGGCGCATCCGAAAGAAATTTCAGCGCAGAATACAAGCCTTCCAGGCAAAACGTTACCGGTCATTGTGTGAAACACTTGATCTACGGAGCCTTTATTACTCATCTGGAATTTCGTTCATGGCCTTCGAACATCCCCTCAACAGTTCTCCCCATTCAAATCTCGCACTGTAACAAAGCGAGATTTGTTACAAAGTCTAAGTTGTTGACTAAGTGGCTGTAAAGTCTAAGTGGCAGAAGATTTATGCGGTAGCTAGGTGGGCGATCGACCCCAACCGCACCGCTACATTGGAACGATGTTGTCGTTTTGGACTCGTGAATGGATCTTCTCTTCTCCATGGAAGAAGGTGACGCTGCGCTGGCTTATTCCAGATTGTTATCATCGCTGGTGCTTACGATGTGACATACCCTAAGGTTGTAAACATTGTGCAAAAAGCTAGGCACGTTCTTTTGGAATATTACAACCAATCATGGAATAAGGGTGCAGCTTTAGGCAAGTTGAAGGGCAGTGATTCTGTTCGCTCCCAAAACAAGGCAAATTGACTCTTGAAATCACACCATCCAAAGGCATTTGATAGCTGCATTGATAAAGTACTGGAAAGAATGCTGCATACACTATTGAGTTAACCTGAAACGCTACCATATTTATCAAGATATATTGTCCGGGTTTAGACGTGGAAGCTCTTCAGTTGACAGTATAGTGTACCTATTATCTCTGCAGCATCAATAATTTTGGAACAGCTTACGCGCGGCCTTGTTCATGACGATAAAGGCCTATATGACAACGTCACTCACCAGGTCATTTCGGACTCTCCCAAACCTGCTGAACTTGGCGTTCGCGTATTCTACTGAATGCGGAGTCTTTATCCAACAGAGAATTGTGCCGAGTTCAAATGGACCAATATCAACTTCTTTCAGTTTCCGTGAAGTCCTACAGAGTGAAGTACTAGGCCCAATGTTTTTCCGTTTTATTCTTGTTGGGGTTGTGGATTTCATACTACAGTCGGCGCAACGTTCAGTCTATTCAGACCACATCTCTGTCTGGGCATCAGACGTTCAGCGCCCACAATTTCGAGCAAGACTTAAAGGCCAAAATAATAGTTTTATCCTACATCCATCTGCAAGGTCTCCATATTTCAACCGAAGAGTTTTCACTCGTTGCGTTTGCACGGAAGAACATGTCTCCTTACACCGTACCTATAAATGGGAGCTCAATACCCTACAAAAGCAGTCATCTATTTCATCAACCGAAACATTTGTGGACTCCATATTTCACTCATTAAAAAGACTTACAGCTATTGCTCAGGTCCACGACTTTCTAGTGGGAATGTCGTGGGGTAGGCCAGTGCGATCGGTGCTCCAGTCTGACAATAAATAATTCGTAGAATTCCTTCGGTAGAGCCTACATGCACTTGAAAAGATGAACCAAAACGAGTATATACCAAGTCTACAGAGCGTTCAGTCTCAAGCTCAGCAAACCTGCCTGGAAATGTCGTAACGCGCCTCTACGGTTCACATCGTTTCGATTGCCCAGGATCATTCTATCACTGCCTACCTAACAGTTGACGCCTTGAGGGCACATCTCCGACACATCTCCCGGGTTTCTTTTCACCATTTGGTCAGTCCTCGTATACAAGGCAGCGTACATCCTTTACAGAGACAGTTGATGCCCATTGCGCTATTCTGCCGTCTCAGTTCACACCCGCCTCTAGACCGTTCCCTCCACTATGGAGCCTGCACCAATCCCATGTGCTTCTTTCAATGCTCGGCATAATGAAGAAGGTCGAGCTATCGTGGACAGAACTAGAACAAGTCAGTGTGGAATACTTTCATAAGCACCATGCGAGCCGTCTCCACAACTACTCGGCGGCTCAGTGAGCGTCATGAGATCTTTGAGCTCCTTAGGCACCCCGCAAGGGCTACAGAAATCAAAGTTAAGACAACTAACCAGATCTCTACCTACGGCGCTGGCCTAACCATTTTTCCTGTCGCAATTGGGCACACCGGTCAGCACAGCCTCAACAGTGTCGATGTTACAAGCCTTACAAGCTGCTCTTAGCGGTGAAGTCAATGAGCACCTCGTGACGGAAATATGAAAACTGCATCCCTATGAGATCAATAAAGGACACAACATCTTCTACCAATGGCTTCCAGGATACAGCGACATAGCGATAAGTCTCGTCGTGGACGAGATCGGGCGGCGATGGTGTGTCGATGCCCTTTTCCAGAGCGGACGCGACAGGGAGGCTTCGCTAATTTGCGCTGCAGCTCAAGCTCGCCTTGGGAAATTCTGGCTAGTGTTCAAACTCCTGCCTAAATTCCCTAGACCCTGACCTGAAGCTCGGGCTTCCACTCGGCCCACCCCAGCGGGAAGCAACTTTGCTGTGCCACCTGTGAGTCGGCGTGCGTTCACCAACCATTCATTTTTGATGGGTATGACTAATAGCCCTGCATGAGCAACCAGCGGGTGCGACGAAACAATAGCCCATATTATTCCTGAGTGCCCCACATACATTGCCAAAATACAGCTTCTAGACGGACGCATGCTGAAAGAAATCAAGATTTTTGTCCACTGGCCACGAGCCTCCCAGGTACTTCTCCGCTCTTACAAACCACGGGTCTTCACGATATGCTGCGAATTAATGACTGCTGACTTCAGTGACTTATTGACTATACTATACTGACTTCATATTCCTGTAACTACCTTTCATGCTTCCAGTTTATATCCAGTCACCATCTTCCCCCCGTTCAGGGTAGCAAATCAGTTTCTTCTTCCGGATATCTTCCCTGCCTTTCCTCCTCCTACTTCTCCTATGTATTGGAAAGGCGCTGTACTACCCTACTATCATAGCGTCGCCCACGGCATGTATAAAAATGCACGCAAAAAACCATTCTAGTTCTTGTTCCTGCCACTACATTGTCGCCTCGGTCTCTTGGAAGATTCACCTCACGATACGTGGTGCCGGAAATGTGGCCGCATCGTATCGAAGAAGTTGACTGAGCGCCGTAGCGACAAAGATGGAACTTCTGAGAGCGCCGCCAATATAGCAAACTACAGGGAACATCTTGAAAAACTGGAGACGTTTGAAGCAGACATTTGACCTCTGCCTGTAGGCAATCATGACGAAGGAATAACCGCGTAATGAATCTGCACACGCCTGGCCACTGCTCAGCATAACCGGCGAGGAAGCCCTGGACGTGATCAACGCGTTGCCAAGTTCGAAGTTGCAGAAAGCGAGCACTATGAAGCTCTGGTCGAAAAGTTTTAGTCCTACTGCTCTGATGTGATTAATGAGGTACAGGAACGTTACTTGTTTTGAATGCGGAAACAGGCAAAGGGAGGAGCGTCCGATAAGTTTGTCCGCGGACTCAAGAAACAGGCTTCACACTGCAATATCAGAGACCAACGTGATTCTCGTATCAGAGATCAGATCCTGATTGGCACAAACACTCAAAACTGCGCGACAAAATGCTACAAAAAAAATCTAACTTCGTCGAAAGCTGAAGAGTTGTGCAAGGTCGCAAGATCTTTAGCACAGCGTAAGGAGGCATGTGACTCGGACCGCGAATGCGCAGTGCACGAACATCAAGGTAGACGAAAAAGTGGCGAATATGGCAAGAAGCAGCAGTGTTGGAAGAAGCGCCATCTATGGCAGAACTCTGGGCAGAGTCCGGGCTATAGGAAGATCATAGAATGCCGCCAAATTCATGGATTTGCAGATTGCTGTCCACGAATGTCGAAAAGAGGTCAAGTCAGACAGGAGAGCAGCGTCGATAACTTTCAAGATCTGGAGGTTGAAGCTGACGAACTGGGGTCCACTAGATCGCGATCGAGAGAAGAAAAGTTCTTGTCTTCGTCCCTGGTGTCCAGTGAATATTCCTTGCGGGTTTCAAGAAGATACCTTCATTTGCATCTAAGCACCCAACTATCTTCCGTTTGTACCCCGTATAGGACCTAGGAGAAACCGCAACAGCCGTTGCTCATGCGCCCTGAGCCTTAGCGTACATGGTATCGAGTTGGTGTGGTTATTTTTCAATTTCGTAGAGCTTCATATATAGCAGCGCATGATGCACTTTCCAACTTCCCGGAAGTAGAAAAATTTGTGAACACCATAACAAGGAGTGCAATTACAGTACCCATCGTCATGTTCGCATGGTACGGCGTACCGCTTGGGATGTGCACAGACAACAGGCCACAATTTGGAAGCCATGAGTTCGCTGTATTTGCCAGAAAGTATGAGTTCACTCAGGTCGCTTCAAGTCCTCATCATCCGCAGTCCGACAGATTGGCAGAGAAGAGTGTGCAGCTTGTGTAGCGAATCATAAAAAAAAAAGAAAATACACGGGGATGACTTCTGGCTAGAGCTCCTGGCCTAGTCAGGTACACCCTTGGAGTTCAACCGATCACCAGGAGAGATCATTCAGGGCCGGCGTTGAAGAGATAACCTTCCAGATATCGGCCCGACATCGAAAACTGAAGCAAGGAAGAATCATCAGAAAAGTGGCGTTAAGAGCATACCGTCTTTTAAATAAAGGATCAAATATGCGGCTCGGGGAATAAGGGACAAAACAGCTGTATTATTAAAACTTGCTGCTGGGCGAGTTGGTAGTTTATCTTGAGGTAGGGGTTTTTAACGCGAAGAAAGACAAGGACAAGAAAGGCGAGACGTACACACACAAGCGCTAACTATCAACTAATTTTATACCTCGTGAGTTTACCTTGTGATTTTTTATTTATTTATGTTTCATTGTTATTAGCTTTCGATTCATTATCTCCCACCCTTCGGCCTATATATGATGCTGTCTTCAACAAATAAACTCTGTAGATAGCGTTTGTGTGTGTACGTCTCGACTTTCTGGTCCTTGTCTTTCTTTTGCGCTAAAAAGAGAGCAGCTCTCTTCGCCACAGCGGCTCCTAGGTCCTACATGGTACAGTGGATAATCGTAGAGCGTTCAGATGCACCGGAAGGCATCTTCTTCAAACTTGGAGGAATATTCACCGTACACAAGGGATGAGGACGACGACTGTACATTGCAAGATCGGAAGCTAATGGACCCAGGCGCCTCGGCGCGTCGAATCAGCGCTACGATCTACTTGCTCACTCCTGCAACAGTCTTCCGCCGGCAACGCAGAACCTGAAAGTACAGTGGGTTATACGCCACCATGTGATCTTAGGCCAACGCCTGTGCCAAGAAGTTTAACACGTACAGTCAAACCACCGCAAAGACTTCATTACGATGCTAGGGATTATCAAAAATCCTGACTTTTTGTTTTTTGTTGTTACCCTTTAGGGAATGTATCGCGCTGGCTCTGTACTACCTTACTATCGCAGCGCCGGCCAGGGCTTGCATAAAAAAGCCTGCCTATAAACCATTTCGTTTCTTGTTCCTGCCAGTATGTAGTCGCCTCGTTCTCTAGGTCTTCACATCTAGATACCTCCTGTATATAAACTCTACAACTGTCGCTACCCGGATCAAGACTATTCGCATGACGTTTCATATCTCTTCTTTTCAGGGTTTTATATCAATATTTTCCCTCTTAAATGCCTCTTCTCTTAGAGCGCAAAGCCGATGCACAGACTCGAGTATGTTCTCCTCTGATCGCGGAGGCTAAAACTCAGGCTTATACATTTGTGCACCTCTTCATAATGTCGCATTTCACCCGGCTACTGCTTTTTTGTTTCCCTTCATATACACCTGGGGCCTAATCTTACCTATTGGTTAAATGAATTCAACTGCTGAATCTCCGGAAATGACCATTGAAGGAAATTTGCAAGTTTTCACGTACCGATGTAATGAACCATATTCGCTGGATCGAGGAGAGGTAAATTTAAAGATTCCTTGATGATTTAATTGATAGCTAGCCTGTTTCAAGTGGTAGATAAGAAGGACTGAAGACAATTACTATAGCAGTATACCTAAGCTACCAGAGAGTATTTTATATGGTCGTATTGAATTTGTCAGTTTGCAACAGGTAATACTGTGTGTCTCTTTCAAGTGCTAATTCAAGCTGTCCCACTCCACGTAGATACACATGCGGTGTTTGTTTTTCCGTTAGCAATAAAGGTATACTTGTTGCCCAACAGTCAGCATGCATGCTGTGCCAAACGTATCAATTCCTTAACCAGGGAAGAAATCAAGGGTTTACCGAGAAAAGGATCAAGTACCATCACATGCCAGGTTCAGGCACTTCGTAATACGCAGTAAACGAATGCCCCAAAGGAGTTACACGTTTTATACGTAAGTCTTTGTTAGTTCGCTATTGAGGGGTGCTCGCATGGAGACGTGCTAAAATAAAATTTGAACTGCGGAATGGTACTTTTAAAATATTTGTAATAGTGGGTTTCAAAGGCACTAAAAGAGTAGGTTACGGCAGAAACCCAGGTAGAGCACTCTTTTCTCAGGTAAATATAGAAGATGAAGTGAATGTATAGCGCGTATCCAAATCCTTAAGAGACAGGAAACTAACCATGCTGTTAAATGGGTATATTGTACGGAAAACTAGCTGGGAGCATACGTCCGACCTAAGCCGAAATTATGAAGCGCCTGGATACATTTATCCCAGCTCTCGCGAAAGGTAAATAAAACTAGAGGACGGTTCTGCCCGGCAATAGAAGAGGCGAAAACTATGGTTCGAGAAGTTGCTCGCGGAACACTGATCTAAAACCTATGAAAACATAAATCACGTATCCGGACTTTCTTGTAGAGCTACTCTTGTCTTCTTTTCTTTGTTTTCTTAATTACTAATGCATCAACATTACCATGTGTAGCAGCAGCAACTCCGGTTTAAACTAGCTGTTTAATGAGTGTCTCCCTTTTCCTCTATTCAATTCGCAGAAAGGCGATGAGAACAACCAAAATTTGGTTAACATACTTGAGGTGAGTAAATTCGCGCCAACTAATTTCAAACAGACAGAAAATTCTATTGACATCACCTATTAACACCATTACACTTTGGTGTATGAGAGCATGATATTACATTAATGAAGAACTCATGTTTTAGGTTTTACAACAGCGAAAATGTGTCCGGAATTATATTCATAAAAACATTCGCTAAACTTGACACGGCCGACTATGAAACTTGTAGTTTTACCTCCTGAAGATGATCAGGAGGTTTGGAATAATTACAGGCAAATGCTGCAAATAGGAGAGCATGAAGACTGCTCTGAAGCGACACTAATGCAACCCAACGCGTGCACATGGATGCTAGATAACGCTAGCTAATGAAACTGCTTCAGATTTGCAACACAGCTTCACTGCAGTTACGCAGTAGGCTAGTCGTCTAGCAGAAAATAATACCAACATAAGAAATAATATATATCTAGCCCCAAACAGAGCATTGTAATTACCTGCTCGATTACAGCAATTATCCGATTACCTCATTAAAGATATATTTTGAGCAAGATGTACTTAGGCATTGAATTTCTGCACCAATCAGAGGACAAACTAGAGCGGAGTTTATTTCTTTGGCATTGGTATAAGAAATGCCTCAGTGTACTTCATTTACGTACTTTCGAAAACATGACATTTTTCCATTAGTCTGGAGAACTCGTGAGCATATTATTGCCTCTGTTTTAGCATAAGTCTCAGTAAAGTGGGGCTATGGTGTTGTTGTCAAATATTTCTTCAGTAAACAGTGACGTTCTTCCCGGTTTCTATCTGCAGCAAATGGTGCTTACGGTGCCCTGTATTGAGCGTGAAGTAGGCTGAAAATACATTACTCAAATGCCGCAAACATAAAACATAAACATCTGCACGATGTAATTTATCGTCTCGTAATTGCTAACATCATAACACTAAAAACATTTAAACACTAAGGTACACATTACAACGTTATCAAAGCAAGTGCTAGAGATGTGGAGTCTTGTTATAGAGTATCAAGAAATCTGACCCCTTTATTTCTTTTCTGGCCTTTTTTTTTTTTTTTCAAGTGTTTTTATACAAGACAGGTGGTCTTGCTTATATGTCCAGTTCGTAACACATATAAAAAGCCCAATTTGAAGGCAAGGGTCCAAAGGCAAGGGTCTCCGCAGTTAAAAACCAGAAAACAAAAGAAACAATATATCAGTGAGAGGGAGCAGAGTCGGTTTGTGCTCTAAAGCTTTTTGCAAACGGACTATGAGGCTTTCCATAGGTGCGTACTTCGCGCTGTTGACACCTCTTCCCTACAACAATATGCACGTCCCGGTTCATTTTTTTGTCCTCATTTCTTTTTTTCTTTTCAGAAATGCTTGAATGCCATCCATCGCCAAGAACTTCGCAAAATGGATTATGTCTGAGTGACATGGCATCTACCCTACCCATGCGTATAGTTTAGAATTGCACAAAAATAAAAGTTCCATTCGAAAGTTTCTGTCACTGAGTAATCCTTTTCTGTTAATCTTTCAGTTAATCTTCGTTGTCTTTATTGCTACAGGCCAAACTAAGCTTAACGCCGCAGCGTTGAATCTCCTAGTACAAGCCGTCCTTATATTATTTGCCACCAGTTGCAGTTGTGTATTACGCAAATATAGGCCTCACTAGGCTTCCGCAGAGCCTGTTTATAATGACATTAAGCAGGTGGAAAGATTCGACGTACAGTCACAGGCGTGACGGCAGCAACTCCTCCAGTTTTGATAATTTCTATAATAAAGCATTTCATCGTTGCAGTACATGCAATTCCTCCGGAAAAGATATTACATTTCATTTATCTTTGCTATGTAGTTGTGTGGTAGAAAAGCGTCGTTTCTTCTAATAATGCATGTCTTAAATTCGCAATATCTTATTTGACTTTTTTCTAACCACTAAAGCGATCCCACACGGAAAATTCTGCCTATCATAATCCTCTAGCAATAAACATTTCACATCACATTTTTTTTTTGACCTCCTTAATTTGAAAACATCTGTAATCAGTCACGGGGAGGCCACAAGGTAAAGCTCATATGGCGGAAAACCTGAAAACAGGAAAAGAGGGAAGGGTTTAGAGATGATTGTTTTGCAGCATATTTATTGGCAGCCACCGCAGCCGCCTCTTACGTTCATCTGCTTTTCGCAGAGTTTGGACATCCTTCAGCCATACCTAGCAGACATGGATTCATAACCAACTAGAAAAGTCCCTAGAACCGAGGTATTTATCTGTGGACGTGCTCCAAAATATAGCATAATAAATGGCAACAGTGTTAAAGCAGCCCATTGTAAATGTTGGTTTGCATGAACAATTTGGTTGGTTGCTAGTAGAGCAATTGTATTGCATAGACCTGTAGAGCTCAGTAGCACTGACTGCTGGAGTGGACAGCTCAAGGCGGGAACATTTGTGAGATGTAATACTCTTTGGGTACTTACACAGGGAGTTCCGCATTTATCTGTCAGAGTTGGGAAACATTCTGCGGAAGCTACGGGGCTATTCTCTCAATCACCAACTACAAGGTAAATTGTGATAGTCTCTGTTTTTCAGTGACGTGATTTAATGTCTTAGCGTCCCTGAATGTTCCCTAACTTATGAAAACCTCTAGTCGTCTGCGGCGGGACCTTTCGTCGTGTCAAATGAATCAACCGATTCGACTGGCTGTGTCATATGGAGGAGTTAGAGGCAGCCAGATCCTCCATAGGGCACGGTGGGCCTTGCTGTTCGCCAGATGACGCAGCCTGAGGAAAATTTTCTGCGCAGGTTACTGGAGTTTTTCTTTGATTACGGAAAATGCAAACAAGTTCATACGTTAAAATTACATTGTCCAAACACGTGAATTATAACAAGTTTACCTTGTCCATGGCGTTTGAACCTGAATCATTCAGATGTTTGAGAAAGGAAGTTATTCACGACTGACATAGATAAATACGGAACGCTATATAATAAAAAGCTAAAAATTGAAAACAGCACAAGTTTAAAGTGCGCAGAAATGGCTCAGCGCGAAGTATTATTGTTCCCGCGTTAACCCGCCTAACAGAAAAAGAAGCATAAAAAATTCTTGACCCAGAACATGAAAACACACGTGTTTTTATTTATCTAATTAAACTGCTGGAATTTCCGCCTTCTCATATTTCTCCAAAGGATAGTAAGTGTGGCTGTACTAAACTGATCGCCCCTAAGCATGCTGAGCAGGTTCTCTGGCTACCACGTTCCGTTATCAATGTATTAGTGTTTTATTACGCCTTAGATTTTAGTAGAAGCATCTAAGGATATCCATATTTATCTCAGCTTGCTTTGTGGTGATTGTTTTAGAGATAATAAAATTCTTCCTACACAGAGACACCTTGCGCGATAATCTTGTGGTATTGAATATTTACATACATATGCGGGCACTGTAGGAGGGCGGTCAATATTGACATCTGACCGCCTTAGTTTTATAGGTGCAAAGACTAAAAGGAGCGTTGAATTATTTACAGATCTCTCAGTTCGAATTAAGTAGAGCAATATAGATGGAATACACATATGTGCAAAATTGCCTAGTACTCGTGCGAAATCTGCAGGTATCAACACTGACTTGACAAGACATCACCTTATAATTGAACAACAATAGTTGAAATTCGGTATAAGAAGGATGCGGGAGATGTATGTCCTGAAGACAGCTAATAAATACCAGATATAGTCAATTGTTCCTGTCTGTTGTAAATACAAACCTCCTATAACGAATAAGTCCGGACATATCTAAACGTCACAGCAAGTAGCAACTAAAATGTATAACTAAGAGTCGTAACATATCCTAATGAAAAACTGATATCCACTCTTGCCTCACTTCTCTCCACAGCTATTGTGGCATGGTTCCCTGTACTTTTTCTATAGCAACTGTAACATTTTCCAGTGCTGAGCCCCCAAGCGTCGAGTGCAACCGCACAAAGGACACTTTGAATAAAATTTTATGTAAACATGAAACGTGCAAAATACGAAAATGCATCCATTAAACTAAGAAACAATATCACTAAGCGGTGCGTTTAGGTGACGCACTAGCAGCAGCAAAAGTATGAGGGATCTTCAGTCCATGGTGGAGAGAGGGAAAACTTCAATAATGCCCCATCTGCAGTAATGGCGCCTAGTGACGATGCTAACGAAAATTGCGCCTGTAGTATATTTTGTGTTGACTATCCTTTCTTCGCTATCAAGTATGTTTTTGCGCTTCCTTCCCTGTGATCCGCCTTTGACTTTCGTTGCTTCCGCTTTATAGCTGTGTCACTACCGTAGCACAGGGCGTTGTGCGAAAGGCGCCGCCGAACTCCTATCGCGCCTGTGTATGTAGACCGGATGCGAATGTCACGCAGCTCCTCAGCTTCTTCCGTGAATCTAATAAACGCGTCGAAGGGAAGCAAGCGACGAGGCATGCTTGATAGCGAAGAAAGGAAACGTGTGCGCATAATCTGTTCCGGGTGCAATTTCTTTTAGCCTCGCCATCATGCTAAATTGCGGCAGATGACGCAACAAAGCAGTTTTCATTCGGTCTGCCATGGTCTGGAGATCCAGAAAACGTTTGCGGATGACAATACTCGGGCAGCAGTAATGGAATTATGATGTTTACAGTTGGATGGTTTAAAATTGGTGCATAGACAATGAGGGCGCTTATTGCAAACGAAAACATCCAAGACAATGCCGACAAGAATTGTCCAGTGAATATCGGCCATACGTTCAAGACTGATAATGTGAGTTCAAGACTCCGTCGGCAGCTACGATGCAGTATTCCTGAAATGGGGGTCAGCGGTCCCCAGGGAATCGCTGAAGCCATTTTCGGAGTCAGCGATACCCACACTCAAAAAAAGTAAGTTTGAGCTTTTCCTCTGGCCTGGCAAGACACCCGTGTTGCAGGGTTAAATGCAAGGAGGCTCATAGCCGACTTTAAAGTCTCAAAGCACTAAAAACGTGAGAGCAGTGTCGAAACACACAGCTAACTCTAAAGTGGTAGAAAGTGTTTACGGCGTTTGTTATCGCAGCATTAGGAAACTCATGCTCTGGCTGCACTGGTGTGGTAGGCTGGAACGCGAAAATGTAAAGCGTCTCGAGTCTCCGACGAGCGAGCCGCATGTTGTTTCAAGGAGTCAAATCCCTGGTACGACATGCATAACAGCACCGACGCGTCTCCTCATCGCCATGTCTTGTGCAGACGTGGCACGCTGGCTTATCAAGTACGTATTTCATTCTTTAGACCATTTTAGCCCAACTAAATCCCAATTACATGACCCACTCCGGGAACAGCAGCAACATGACAGCATAAGATCGGTCGCTAACCCTTCATCCCCGCCTCTCCGGTCTCAATGGGTCCCCGACCATTCCCACTGCTCCGTAAGCGGTGTTCCTGACACATAAATGGCTTATATCTACTGGCGCTAAGAACCTTTTGTGGCAAGTTACTCCTCTCTGCTTGCCACCTTTGTTGCACCGTGTGGTCGTAAGCCATCAATAACAACCCATACGTGCAGCCAAATTTTCTGTCATGCGTATAACCAGTTTGAAGTAAACAGTTCTTTGAGCAAAATTTTGGATAATTTCATATGAATTTACCTCCCTAAATGGCGTGAAAGAGCTAGTCTAGTAATTAACAGTGTTTCGAATGGGCATTTTGCCACCAATTATATAAATCACCTCACTACACCAGGTGACCTGGCACGGAGTTCGTTCTCAAACCATGAGGAGGGAAGCGGGCACTGTCAGAAGAAGAAAGGGTATAGAGAACGTCCCGCGGCGAATCCCATGGTGCCATGCAACACAGGATGAATAGTGGGAATCAGGTGTCATCGCGTGAGTAAGCTGGCCCCTGCATATGCCTAGGAAATGTTAAGTCTTATCCTATCGTATAATTTCTTCCATATCCCATATACATCATATCCTTCATTTTTGCAGCGACTTTTTCAGTATGATAAAACAGTGTATAATCAGAGCACTTCCGTTTACTAACTTAACACGAATTTGTTGCTAGAATTACGTTGAAGTATTTTGATAAAACTAAGCGTAATTAATTTATCAGTACGACTAAATACTTTTACAGCGAAAGACGATGGCGTTAGCTTCCCAGGAGAGGTTACCGAAAATAAGTTTCATGGCGTAATCCTTCACTAAAATGCTCGCTCGACACCACATATTGTTGTGCCGGAAAAGCTGTCCCGTGTATCTTAGGCTTACTAAACATATTTTGTGCCTTGCTTTCTTTAAATATTAGGTGCCAATTTTATTTTAGCGCTCTTTTACTAGAATGCAATGTTGCTTAGCAGTTTGGGTTGGAACAATAAAAGCTATATTATATAGCCTACATCGAAAAGGCCAGAGTAGTTTTATATTGACTCAAAGCGGATCAATATCTGAATCTACTTACTTTCCTTTCAAACAATAGAATATTCACTAAGGGGACCTTCTATGACCAGTAGATTTGAGTGAACAGCTATGAATGTCAAGCGCACCATGAACGTGTTCTATGTGCATTCGCAAATGCCGTATATACCTATATTCTATCACACGACCGCACCAGGAAACCTAAAATCATGATGAACTATGTGGTACACAGTTAAGCTCTTTTGACAAGTTTTAGGTGGGCTCTTTAAACATTAAATAACATCTAACAATGAATTCAATTTTATTCTGCTTAATACACAGTGAAAGCCGTTTATTTTTTATGTGAAAAACGTTTCAGTGTATGCCACTTTCGGTGTTTGAACTGATGTTATTGTACGAATGTTATTCTTAGTCTTATTTTATTGCAAAATTCTCCGCCTTACATTACATTTTGTGGTAATGAAAAGAACTGCTATACTTTGGCTTGTGCATCTTGTGTTGTGGCACCATTACAAGTGGGGGCCCACTCAGGGGAAGTGTCGCCTCATTTACCTAGCCACAAAGATATGCTGCAATATATTCTCCAAGCTAAAAAGTTGGAACACTGCAAGGACATCGACCTTAATTTGCCATAGTTAATTTGGGATCAATAAAGTGGTCTCCAGTGGGTTTCCTACTTCTAAAATTGTGAAACCTGTTTAATTGCCGAGAGTATCGGTCTCTGCGCTACGATAGCAATAGTGCATACTGTTAAATCTCCTCGAGATTTTGAGACTGGTGGCATCACAGGTTCGAAAGCTGTACCGGACAAAAACACGCTATATTTATCACGACATAAACCCTGAACAGCTCGATGCATCTCGATTTGCATCAAGCAAGGGCGGGTAATTCTCTGATCACAATATGCGTTCTGTTTCGATTGGTGAAGGCAACCGTCACAAATTCCAATTTAGATGGGCTCTTTGAAAACTCACTGCTATGCTGATTGGTGATGACAGTTTCAGATAATGTTCTCATTGATTTTTCAGACCCATTTCTCGACGAAAATTCAGCTACATGTAGCTGGGAAAATGTCTAAGAAGAAATTTGGAGCACAGATGTCGACAGTGGTTCAATTAGAACCTATTTTATAAAAGCGGGAGAGATGGAATAAAAGGAAAGGCTTGATATCATTATGATCTCGATTGTGAGCCTTCTGATTTATTCTCAAAGGAGAAAGTGGATAGGAAGGGTCAGCATCAGCAGCTTGACGCGGACCGCTGCAGGGCCGTACGTATTCAGTATCGCGTCAATTGGGCATTGAACTCTAGGGAGCCGCATTGTTAGACGGTTTAGAAGCCCCATCACGCAGTTGCGAGGCGATTAACAACACATTGTTTTGCAATATTTTGGGGACTAGCAGGTAACTAATACTATCTGGAATCGAGAAAAACTACGCGTCTCTGCGTTCCAGGGCTGAGAAGCGAAAGATGATGCACATCTTTCGATTGTATTATTCTGTCAGATATTCCGTGTTCGACAGTGAGTTGCACTTCAACTATAGCAGAACTACAAGTGGCAATTGACCACCGATCAAATTGAATGGCATCGGTGCCTAATGAACTTTCTGGAAAGTTTTACAGTGCATTTACCCGCCCTATATTCCCATTCAGCTTAAAATTGTCAGTGATAGGTAGGATATCAAAGATATGACGCAGGCATCTAAAAAAAGTGATACTGTAATAATACCAAAAAGCACTTAAAGCTATATTGCTATATATCAATGGCTAAAGCCAATTGCACTGTCTAATGTGAGCTATAAGAAATTTCCGAACGTGTTGGCGGATAAGATGCATTCTCGGACGAGTCTATTCTGTTTTCTATGTCGACTTTCATTGGACCGCATCATACATGAGCTTGAGGGGCAATTCCACTCAATCTAACATAAATATTTCCCAAACCAGTTTGAAGTTTTGCTGAGTGTCATGAACATGTTTCAGTGCTTCAAATTGACTTTAAAAGACCTATCACCGTGTCCGGCACTGTTTTCGGTTCGCACTTTTAGTACACGTGTATGTTGGGTTCAAATTGTAAACTAGGAAATACGTCTTTTCTAGACAATTACCCTACTTGCTTGATAGTGCACGATTCGGTTGTCTTTCACAACCCGCTTCCAATTCTTCGTGTGTAAAGCTAAGGTTTCTATCATCACCACTTATTTCTGCAGTTCACTTGTAACCGTATGCATGAGAATTCTGGGTACTGTTTCGGTTCCGCATCCCAGATATTAAGCTCAAACTATTTTCTGATGTATATGATCTGGCTTCTTTATGTGCGACAAGCCTAGTGTGGATCAAGTTATTCACTTACTGAAAAGTTCGAATGTTGAAGGTGCCCACAGGGAATATTTCCAAGAGTCATGGCATTTAGTTTGAGCGGTGCGGAATTCACCAGCGTAATATTCTTGCTTCTACTGATATGTGTCCCACCCGTGTACCATGTTGTGCCAGTTAAACTTTTACTGGCGTAGTGAAACTAAATCGAAAGACCGGGTATCGACTGTGCTGTACTATACTCAGCTTTTTGTCCAAAATGGTCTCTCAATATTGTACAGGGCTGCTGCGGCTAACTAGTTTTAATCAAAGTTTATTATGTTTTGCAGATTATTCACTGTGTTAGGCTTCTATTCTGTGCTTTGATATAGTTGTTCCAAATACTGGGGGCGTAACGCGTGCTCCTCCACGCAACCTATGCCACCCGATTACCATTTCTGACCTGTCAGTGCTTTGGCGATAGTCCATCTTTATGTATTACAGATAGTTGCCCGGTTTAATTGTTTTCATGTACATGTGACCTTGTGCTTCTAATATTTCGGCAGAAATATTTAATGATTGCCCACGCTTATTTTCTCCTCTATCTTCGCTTACCTACATGAGTTACTTTTCGCTCAACCTTTCTTGAAAGTGAGTTTTTGCAGAGTTGTTATTTTCAGTGTCACGAAAATCGTTTTGTAATGCTCGATTTTGAAGCTTTTTCTTCACATTTGTTCCGCTAGATGCACAGTTTATCAGCAGTTTTTGCAATAGGTAGCTAAAAACTGAACGTCGTACATGAATATATGCACTAAAGGACTAATAATGATTGCCAATAATGAAACTTATAATAAGATTGTCAAGTGGCACATTTGGCAAGTACTCGCAAAGTGTGACTAGCAGCTTACTGGTATCGAACAATATCAAAGTATATACCAGTTACATTTTACCTGTACTCCCCAATGGGGCTGAAATGTGGAAGCTAACAAGAAGGGTTTTACCTAACTTGAAGATAACCTTCACACCTATAGAGCGAACAATGGTAGATTTAGCGTTCATAGACAAGCAATGTCCATAGTGGGTCGGAAAACAATTTGAGGTAATGATATTCCAGTTCATATGAAGACGATCAAATTATGATGCACGGGTCAAGTAGTACGAAGACAGAATAATTCATGGTCGCTAGGGGTAAAAATTTAATTCCAAGGGAAGCAAAGAGCATCAGAGGCGGCAGAAATTTCCGTGAGTGCATGAGGTTAAGAAGCAAAAAAAAAGTTGAAGTAGAATAACAACCAGAATTACACCGCCCAGAAAAGACTGTCACTTCGTGAATAGAGCAAGGTAAATATGTTGTGAAGACTATATACAGCCGCTGTATAAGGTCACGTCTTCAGGAGCATGAATAAGGAGAACAACAAAACTAATTGGGATCAACGCAATATCACCCATAGTGGGATAGAGATTAAAGGATAGTAAGAGACGTAATTAGATCAAAAACAAATGTATTTATAGATATCCTATATGCATTTAGAAGAGCAAAGAACGAGAACTGATTGGAAGTTCATAGCGGATGTTTTTTGCGGCGGCTGACGTGCTGAACATAATGGTAAGAATATGGTGGTAGTAGCGAAGCAGACGTTTCCTCTGAGTGGGCTGCACGAGTCCGACATGCATCAAGGTACACTTAATTGGCTAGTCTTCTTTTGTTTGTTTTTGTGCGCCTTGTAAATATTTCAATTCTGCAGCAGCAGCAGCAGCAGCAGCAACAAGCACAGCAGCAAGCAGCAGCAGCAACAGCAACAGCAAGCACCAGCAGCAAGCAGCAGCAACAAGCAGCAGCAAGCAAGCAGCAGCAGCAGCAGCAGCAACAAGCACCAGCTGCAAGCAGCAGCTGCAAGCAGCAGCAACAAGCACCAGCAGAAAGCAGCAGCAGCAACAGCAAGCAGCAGCAGCAAGCACCAGCAGCAGCAGCGCGGCAAACACCAGCAGCAAGCAGCAGCAGCAGCAGCAAGTACCAGCAGCAGCAGCAGCAAGCAGCAGCAACAAGCACACAGCAGCAAGCAGCAGCAACAAGCACCAGCTGCAAGCAGCAGCAGCAGCAAGCAGCAGCAACTAGCATCAGCAGCAAGCAGCAGCAACAAGCATCAGCAGCAGCAGCATGCAAGCACCAGCAGCAACAGGCACCAGCAGCAAGCAGCAGCAACAAGCACCAGCAGCAAGCAGCAGCAGCAACAAGCAGCAGCAACAAGCAGCAAGCAGCAGCAGCAGCAGCAGCAGCAGCAGCAGCAAGCACCAGCAGCAGCAGCGCGGCAAACACCAGCAGCAAGCAGCAGCAACAAGCAGCAGCAACAAGCAGCAGCAGCAAGCAGCAGCAAGCAGCAGCAAGCAGCAAATTGACCGCTCTGATTGTGCAAGTGGTTATATTTCCTTCATTCTTTTTTACATGCCGAATACAAAGAAATAGTTTATGCGTGAACTTTGTGTGAGCCAGAACATGCTACTTTGTGGTCTACGGGCTGAACGTTTGACGAATGAAACGAGATCTTAGAGATGTCGAGTGCAATGCCGTTTGAACCATTGTTCCTCTGCTGTTCGTGATCTCGATCTTCTGGTAAGAAAAAACGTCAGTACTAATATTGGAATTTCCAAACATCACAACGGAAAGTACTGCAGAACTGGGGACTAGCATAAAGCATAAAGAAAGAACTATATAACTACAAAAAAGGGCGGAGAACTAAAGAGGAAATTAATGTGGCGACAGGACGACATCGTTATGTCGTTGCATTTTGCGCGAAGCATATGCGGCTGCCATTTCGCGCTGCACGGTGGTAGAAACGGCCGGCTAAGGTCTGGAATACCCGAGTTCGAACTCGACCGCCGGCAGCTGCGGTTTGCTGGAGGCAAAGCGGAGAGGCGTGCATGGTCTGTGCGATATGCACCACATCAGCACGATAATTGTTTCTGGTATTTACTTTAGTACTATACGCATTTTTTCAAAGTGTAGTAGACGATTGCGGTAGCATTAGCAGAGTCACCTGTAAGCATACTGAATCATTTTTCTGTCTAACAGGATGCTTTATCATTGACGCGTGTCTTTATCACGCATCAGAGCTTAGTGGAAACATTTCTCAACATAGTTTCGTGCCTGCTGTTTGTCAATCATCCCAGTATACATGTAATCTTTGCTGCATAGACAGATAAATGCGGCAATAACACTGTCATCTTGGATACTTCGGTTCACATGTTGCTAGAAGAGAAGCGACTTGAGTAATTAACTTTCTGCTAAGGCCCTTTCTCAATTATATTTAGAATATTCAATTATATTTAGAACATTATTCGCAAGACAGAACAAGTTGGTTGTAACACGCCGAGTATGGGCGATGTGCCAATTGGGTTGACGCAAATATTGATCTATTCAGGATTAGCTTGACGACAGCAACTGTGGTAGCGAACTTTACAATTAGAGTCGATAATATTGATTCCGGCAGTTCATCAAGGTCAAGAAAGAAAACACATTTCAATATAATGTTCAACAATATAGCCGTCATCTAAAGATTAAAGCACATGCATAATGTTGCCCCGAACAGAACGAAACTGTCTTTTATTACTTTCGTTTACAATATAGGCAGCATCTGAAGGTATTCATGCGGCGGGGAACAAATGAATACTTGTTATTTTCTTAGCGCCGATGTATGGGAACAATAAAAAGGAATAAAATATTACACAGATAATCTGAAAAGGAAAGGAATGAACGACCTAATTGACGAGAGCACCGCGCAAGTGTTAAACCGACAACAGAGCCCGAAACAACGTTTCACTCTTGTGATTAGAAATTTTTGTTATTGCATTCGCAGATGGTGTGTGGAAAACAATAAAACAAAATAGATTGGGTGAACAACTATACTGTCTTATTTTCAGTTGATGGTCACGCCTATTACACAAAGAGTGAGGAGGAAAATTGAGTGTGCATATTTACTTTAACTGTAACCAAAGAAATTCTATAGAGCATTTAGCATATTTTTTTCGGTGCCTCATTAGTGGTTAACGTTCCAACCCACCCGTAAGCAATCTGAAATTACACATAAGATTTTAATTACCGAAAATCAAAGCAGCTGAAAGGTTTTGTACCTTCTCAAGCATGGTGGGAAGGGCTTTCCGCCATTCTTGGTGGAAATCCCCGAACCGTACAGGCGTTCTCCAAAGTAGACCTTTCGGCACAAGTGTAAATTAGTTCTATTTTCAGGGAGGTGCTGTTATGGAATTACGCTTGATGAAATTGGGCATATTGCACGCTCTTGCTAACTCGTGTCATCTGAGCCAACCAGACTTGCTGATACCTGCACGAGGCAGATCCAGTGACAATTATATATTTGACATCTCCGGTACATATTGGTTGAGATGAAAATAAACCAAAAGGTATTTCTCCTCACTCACTCACGACAAAGTGACAAACTACAAGGAATAACTTCAATACGTTTTGCTGCGAACGATTCAAATCATTATTTGTTGTTTTTTCGACAACCACCAGCATACAACCACATCACTCTGATTCTAGTGGATGGACCCAATCTGCATTCCTTGTTTGTTCATGCTCGTAGTTACGAGATGGTGCTTTATCATTTTCTTTGTCGCGTAACATGCGTCAAGATGTATAAACTTCTGGCCACTTGCGTGTGTTTCTGCAATGTGCCATGTTATGCTAGTCGTGGTCTGCGATTTTATCTAGATGTTTCTTCACCGCCTTTGAACGACGCGTTGCCGCGTTTGACGGGCATTCTCTGTTCGACGACCAAAGTACGCTTGTTGCTATCGCCACCGCCGGTTTGTTTAGCGCTTTTTGCGGGCGCCAGCAGTCCCAATAAAGAGCTTCTTTATTAGGCTTTTGAAATTTATGGATTCAAAACCTGCCTCAAGCCGATTGTACGTCTAATGTTACATGGTTCTTTTCAGGCAAGTGGCTAGAGGTTAAACCGCGCGTTTTCAAGCTTGTCTTTTTGCCGGGCTGTAATACTAGGTTTATAAGGGATTATTTTCAAGATGTCGGAAAAGTGCCTTCTGAGAAAATGTGCTTTGTTCTTGCCAGAGAGGTTTCGGGTCAGTAATTAGGTTATCAGTTTCTCATAAAGGGATGACGTCTTCTGCTTTAGCTGTTCTAGCTCCCACTCGAGGTCAGGTTAAAAGGATCATCGATTCCTGCAGTGAACGCACCAGTATAGGAGGGTACATTCTAGTTATGGAATGAGAAATTTGTAGATCGAAGACCTGGGCATTTAACGTGTCTGTACCTGGCATGGGAATGTTGCTTGCCAAGAGTGGCAAACGTAGCGTGTAGGGCCACAACGGATTCAGTAAGTAGATGCCATGTTCTCGTATCATTTAGCGTGCCGTTATTTGGTATTACAAAATTTGTTCCACTGACGTGCGGCAAATATAACGCAGTAAACCAGTATGTTTGACCAGTAATGGGAATTCAGTGACCGGCTCGGAATGGCGGAAATTGTTGAGCTTACTGCGAAGTATTCTGAACAGTCGTTTCTGCTGTTTACAGTTGCGGGATGTGTGAGGGGCCTGAAGTAGAATGTTCCTGCTGGCTTGTGTCAGGGTCTCCTTGTGCTTTTGGTAGCTTTAAAGACACAGTCGTTTTACAGGTGTTGAGGATAGTACGGAAGGCGTTCCAGCTTGTGTGAGACATGATATGTTTACGCGGGTGGATATTGCCTGGAACTATTATATTGTAATGAGAGCTAAGTAGTTTTTTATCTATAACTTGACAAGCGACATCTTCCGTTGCGCTGCCAACCATGATAACTGGAGCGATGTTTTTCTGGTGCCTATAGCCGCTTCGAATAAGGCAACTGACGGTATTTTAAAAGGTTTTGGGAACTGCGTTTAAACTTTCCTTGAATACACGACCATTCACAGCAGGCTCTATGGTAACTAGAACAACACGTTGCGCATTAAAATCCTTGCCAAGTAAAACGCCGTAGTCGCGACAGACTTTCGGATCAAATTCAAAAGGTGCACGTTGTCTCTGCCTGGCCTCATGGGAAGGGGAGGCTTTGTAGTCTTTAGAACACTTGCGTGAAATTAAAGCCGCTCAGCTGATAACGCTGCAGTAGCGTTTCCGCGCGGGAAAACCAAACCGAATGTGTTACAAACTGTGCTGCAGCGCACTAAGTGCACATGTTGCACAGGCTCTTGCGTTGTCTTCGCTGCCTTACGGCAGCGAAGCAGTGAGGCAGCGGAAGCGGATTGAAGATCATTAGTCTGTACGACGACAAATTTTTAGCGGTTTCAGCATGCAAAGAACGCCGCCCAACCTTTTCTCCGGCGTTTCTCTGGCCGGCGTCTTCCGTCATATGTGAACACCTCGTGTCCCAATGTCTGTGCGTGTTCGCACAAACGGTTGTGAATGTCTACGCTTAAGGGAACAGTCGTCGACCCCGAGCTTTACCGATTCCGGCGAGTGACTCAGCTATGCATCTTTGGACAAGAACACATGGGTCGAAGCGCGTGCTTCTTTGGGCCCGTACCCCATTTCCGTCTAGACTGCCGAGCGTGGAAAAGCTGCGCCCGCTCCCGTCTAAAAGTCACCAACGAGGCACCAGCTGTATGAACGTGTCTTCTTTTCTGGACCTGCTCCTCTGGCCTTTATTGCATGAAATGGTAAACGTTAGACCAATATTAAACGTTGTACATTTTAGACTACGTCTTATTTTTTGCAGTGACCTTATCATACTTCGGCCGTTCCCAAGCTAGTTCTGGGACTTGCGAGCTTCGTACAACTGTTATCACCGCTGCGGTGCCAGCAATTCTTTATCCAGACAATAAAGGCGTAATAATTAAGGGCTTACATTATTCTTTGTACAACTTTCCTGCCTAAGTTTGCCCTCTATGGAACAATAACCAAGTGTAAGATGCACCAAAAATGTCATCACGTGAGTCATACTTTATCGACTGTCCACAGAAACCTAAAAATGACGCACCAGTTGTACTAAACCCAGAGTCAATCTAGATGATCTAATCAATCTTTTCGGCTTTCGAAAGGTTGAATTGCAAGTGTTGATATCATTTGTTACCACCTGAAGGCGTGGCTAGGGCTCGGATATATCCCGAGTCTAGACGAACCAGGGGTATCCTGCATGGCGCCACAAAGCCGGTTTTATTGGGCTATATTCTTGAAAATAACACATCTCTTTACGGTTTTGCTTTGTCTTTCTCTGAATTTTACGATCGCATAAGTGCCGTTTGTTCTCCACCATCTGATTCTCGGCTAAACGTTCCATCCTGCTCCAAGATGAACGGTAATGCTTATTCCTTAATGGTAATCTTGAGGACATGTCCTCTGGTGCCTGTGCATTCAATTCACATTTTGGGAACAGCCAGAGTGATTTGCTTCATTTCCACGGTGTACTCATAAAAAAACTACACCCTTAGCTCTAAATGTCTGCGTGGTGGGGGCACTTTCTTTTACATATTTTATTACACATTTAAAATTGAGGCAGATGTGTAGGCATGGCTATGAGTCGCACCTTTGTTGCAAAAGCAGTACAAACGATGGTCAGGGTACCCGCATAAATGGTTGTAGACTTTAAATTACCCTTGAACAAAGATTCACGATCGTAATTTATCGGCTGCAGCCACACGCTACTAGTGCTTCGATCTTGTATGGATTGCGTGTTTAGTAAGATTCGCTGCAAGGGGTGAGTGTGGCTTCACGTTGTTTGATGCTCTAGGCAGCCGGTCTGGAATGACTACGGTCTCTACGTATCTGCCCTCCCTTATAGTGAACCATATGTTTCACGAGGCTAGGAGGGATAAGTATAATCTTTGGGGGGAAAGAGAGACACTCGACCTCATAATAAGGAAATGCCCTTACTCTCCCGGCGGGACGCACAATATAGGCAGTAAAGACACCTTAGAGACCGTACTGCGCAGCTAGGACCCTCAGCTGTAGCTCTTGGTCGTCCAACTGGCTGAATGGATGCTGGGATCGAAGACCTTCCAGCCTGCATCTGAGGCGGTGACACTCGCCCCCTTACCTGCGTGTCGTAAGCTGGGTAGATCAGATTATCCGTTAAGTTTATTATATCTCAAGAGAGACTCGCAATCGCAAGAGAGACTCGGTTTTTTATTAGTCTGGGTGCAAAAGGTGCGAAAAAAAGTTTTCTTGATTGCACGATTGAATCGCACGGTTTTAATTATTTTTTTTTTTGGAATTGAGCGCATAACTAAACTTGTGAATAAAAGTCCTTTCTTGGGCTCAGAACAAACACGATGAAAATTGGAAATTTTCGCCTCTCTGTAAATACCTGCTTTGCGAGCTAAACATTGCACAGTTGCTTGAGTACGTCACTCGCGCCGAGTTTCCCTTTACGTAGGGAAATGTAGGCACCGTTTTAGGGTTTATCTTATCTCTCACGTAGGTAAGGCTTTAAAAATGTGTCCGATACGCTGAATTCTAAAGTGGTTTGCAACAATTTCATTTTTTTACTCTGGTCTCCTTCAATCTGAATTTCAAAGCTGAACGTTAGTACTACTGATCTGTGGCCACACCTATATTGGGGAAATACATATATCTGTAAGCAAACCAGATTCTAGACCAGGCTTGCTAAGAGCCCTGCTGTATGCTAGGGACGAAACAATTTTCAACAGTTTGGACAATGTTTGTGTGTGTTTTGTTTTTTTTCATTTTTGTGCCTATGCAGTCCCACTTCGGCGGTGGCATGAACCGTAGAACCGAATCAGCTGGTATATATTTCCTTTCACTTTCTTTACAGGGGAACAATCGAGTGCTTCAAAAAGCCTTAATATTGCGTACATTGCGACATAACCTGGGGCGTCTCCTTGCAGGGGCATAACAAATAGTATTAATAGAGTAACCTCTGTGCGTTCACTTGTTGGCAATAGAATTTGGTGGATATAAAATGCGCGAAGTGCAATTGTCCGTTACAGTGTAAGGAATAAATTACAACTTTACAAACAAGTTATCTCGACCTATCTTGCTGTTTATTTTCTTTCGCTGCCGTCGAGTATGCATGTACCAACTTTTGTTGTTTCTTACTTCAATTTATCCATGCAGGTGTGACAGGCGCATGTGTCCTGACGCTTCTGGTCTCTCTAGCTCTCCTTGCTGGCGTACCCACTGTGGAAGGCCAGTACGACCAGCTTACGAGGAGGACAGGCAATAGAAACAGGTTGACAGGAATGTTCGAGTGCGAATGGTGTAAGCGGCTAAGTAGAATGACACAATGGACACATATACGGCATGTGTTCTCTTTCCGAAGCTCCCAATATTTCAAAAAAGTAAATGTATTTAGATTCGTTTTATACCTCCAGATATATTAGCGGCTACTGTGGACACCAAGTGAAATGAAGACGCTTTAATTAGTTCCCTAATTTCATAAATAAATCTCTAACCTTTTGATTTTTATTTATTATGTAAATACTTTAATGGCAGAATTTGAGGCCGCTTTCTACATATAGCAGTTGATAAAAATATTATTTAATTGTAGCACGCGTTACAAGGCTCAACATTGTCGCCCCTAATGGCGGTTTCACACCGTAACACATCGGCGGCGCACTCATGTAGAATTAGATTGCTACATCCAGACATTTCATCAGTATACTGTCTTACCTGAGACCTAGACAGGCGCGCAGCAGTTCGCTGTCAGTTTCTCGTGGATCGCGGCTTCTCTAGTATCCGTGTCAATATTACAATTCCTTCAGCGGACCGACCAACCCAAAATTCGTTCACTTCATAGGCGCCGAGTTACACTGCCATATATACTAAATAGCAAGACAACTCTGCTACTTCTGCATGCAGCCGGATGGTCGCTCCGACATGGGCTCAACATCAAACATAGCCGTCTAGAGATCATGCGGAACACAAATCCCCACCGATAGCTGTTAGTGTCATTCGAAGTGTAAGCTATGCAGTGGTTAAAACTGTCCAAAAATGTACCACCGTCCGCCATACCTACCACCCAGAAAGAACACCAGCTCTGGAAGAAACCCAGCCCAAAACTAGGACGCGTAATTTGTTTAGCTTCGGCGAGCAATTATAAAGCCCTAACTATAGGTGCAGCAGTGACAGCCAGTACAAGTCGTCCTCCGCCTCAATATTAACGCAATAAAATAGCGGCCCCAACAAAGGTTCCGAGTAATCCAGGAGCCGAACAAGGTCATCTGCAAGCAGGTAAACACTGAGAACCTTCCTCACAGTCTTGTCGAATACACCTGCAGACCACTAATGACTAGAATGTTGATAGAGGAAACATGGCAGACTTACAGCACCAGATAACAGAGATGGCTTCAAACATTCAATCCTTCACTGCAACCCGCAATCGACAAAAAGTTTTAAGGGGCACTTCGGACCACTAAAGTACGATAAGCCCCTGTTACGCCGCCTTTTTGATACACATTTTTTCATAATTTTTCTTTATTACTGTTAAGTGAGTGAGTGAGTATAAACTTTATTGTCCGACAGAAAAGGCTCTTTTCTACCCCAGGTCCTCCCTGCTACAGGAGAGGCGCCTTGGGGCAGGTGAGAATCCGCTTCAGATGTTGGCCAAAATCCTCTGAATCTTGGCGACTGCTAGTAACTGATGTTCCAAGATTGGGCTTTCTATATGGGCTAGTTTCAAACGCTGCTTTCTACAATATTGCGTCACATCATAATACGACAACAGACGCCCTTCTCTGTTGTAGTCTTCCTCAGCTTACTCATTTCGACCTGCTCGGCAGAGGAGATCTCGAGCCAGGTTGTGAGCCGCCTTGTTGCTACTAACAGATTCGCTCGCTTGGGTCCAAATCAGATTAAGTGTCCTATCCAATTCTTTTTGTCTTAGCATTTTGAGTGCCATAGGAGATATCCTCTAACTTATGGATGCCTATTATACCAAAATTGTAAACTTAAAAATCGTTATTGACACGAGGATCGAGTGCAGGAAAGGCGCGACAATAAGGGCATTCCATATCTGAGCATACCGACCAACGTCCGTAACCGTTGTTGTTGTTGTGGCTGTAGGAAGAAAGAAAAGAAAATGCACGGGCCTGCTACTGGCTCTGTAGATGAGCCACCTCCGCTGCCTTGTGCAGACAGAAGACTGATTGATTGATTGATTGATTTATAGGAAGTGAAAGGCGCGGTAACTGTCTCACTGGTTTTCTGTGGCCACCTAAACCGCACCGTAAGGGAAGGGAGGAAGGTGGGAGTGAAAGTGGAAAGAGAGAAAGAGGAGCCGTAGTGGAGGGCTGCGGAGTAATTTCGACCCCCTGGTGATCTTTAACGTGCGCTGACATCACGCAGCACACAGACGCCTCTTCGTTCGCCTCCATCGAAACGCAGCCGCCGAGGTCGGGTTCGAACCCGGGTACTCCGTCACAGTAACTACTTGATGACAAGTAAAATAAACAAACAAGAACGGGTGTGCAAGATACAGTATGCGATCGTTAATAGGTTCACGTGATATATGCAAGGCTGTTCAGTTCTGTCGTTCAGTCGTGTCCGACTCTTTGTGACCCTACGGACCATGTCACGCCACGCTTTCCGGTCTCTCACTATCTTCCTAACATCACATAACTTCACCTGCAGCGCCTCGAGGATGCCATCTAACCATCGCGTTTGCTACCTACCCTTTCTCCGGCGACCCTCAACCTTTCCCAACATCTAATCTTTCTCCAGCGACTCCTCTCTTCTCATCAGATGACCAAAGTAGCTGAGCTTTAACTTTAGAATTTGACCCTCCAATGAGCAGTCAGGGTTTATGGTAGACAATATCGACGGATTTGATCTTCTGGCAGTCCAAGGAACTCTCAAGAGTCTCCGCCAGCACCACAATTATGCAAGGCTGTATAATAGCCCAAATCTAGGCATTCATGATGTGGTCACACAGGAACTGGTTATTCGTCTTCATTTAATTTTCATTAGTGTTTTCTGCATGCGCAGTATGCGCATGTGGGCTTCTCTCTGCTAGCTTGTTGTAAATGTCATTACATGTCAAACAACCAACAGCATTTTCTTGCGCATGCTCAATACGTTTTGTAAACAAGTGCTAACGTATGCTTTGCCCTCGCGCATGCAGCTGATAAGCGCAGTTTTCTTCTCAGCAAATCGAATCGTTTCAACGGCGATCTTGAATACGTTTCAGATGAGAGAATTTTTATTCTGGCGCGGAAATTTACCACGTTACTCAAAAAAAGGATCGCCACCCGTCACATGGAAGTTTACCACCCTCAGAACGTGATCAGAGTGACATTTTATGTTACGTATTGAATTGAGTAAATACTGTATCTAATAATAGTAAGCTTTATTTTTAGGTACCTCCACCACAATTTACATGGACAGAAATTTGGCTACCTGCTTCAAATTAGCATTCCTTCCCTTTATATACGCAGTAACGAACGTTATAAACATATAAAAGATTTTGGGTGATGTTTTGGAAGTTTACATGGTTAAATATGGGTTTTTAGTTTTGAATGTTGAACAGCACTTTTTATCAAGTATTCTGACTCGCACTAAGTACATAACGTCAGTTTTTAAATATAAATCAGATGGATTCTGTATTATGAATATAAATTTGAAAGCTATAATACCTCATTTTAGTTTTCACAGCGGGAAATGCTTAACTATACATTTTTTTACCCCGCACAATATCAGAGTTTCGGTTTTTGTAGCCACCACAAACGCCACTCATTGCCCCGAGAAGGCGCTAAAAGTGTCTTTTCTTAGCAGTCAGAGCCGTTTCTAATTTTACGTTTTTCTTTTGACTTGCAGTTTCAAATTGCATGAGGAACTGCACCAAGTCACTGATGGCTAACAGGGCTTTCCAGCACATATTTACAAAAGCAAGTATAATCCTATCATTTGCAGATATTCCAAACCTTCTACATACTTGATTGATTGATTGATTGATTGATTAAAACTTTAATTTCCACCGATTTAGGAGGCCCCCTACTCCCCGCTCCTGGCACGCAGGCCTGAGGAACGGGGGTTGGAACATCCGCGACTAAGGACTGGCGAATATACATTGGTTATTCACGGCCTCAGCCGCCAGGCGGACGGCTTTCAGCTCGTCAGCGAGGACGTCGCTTCGCAGCAGGGTTACCCAGGCTTCTCTACTTTTAATGTTGTCCCTAGCGCCCGGAGACTTAGGGCATTCCCAAATTATATGGTTGAGGGTCCCCCTCGCTTCGCAGGCTTTACATTTATCGTTTTTTCTCTCCTCTATCTGGGTGTGAAACAACCAGACAGGGTTCGGGAAATTTCCGGCTTGTAATCGCCGCCAGGCTATGGCCTCTTTATTATTTAAGCTAGGATCCGGTGGCGGCATGAGACGTCTTCCTAATCTATAATTTTCGATTATTTCTTTATAGGTTTGCAAACGTTCGTCCATCGCCTGGCAGTCGGGCGGCTCCGCGTTTGCCCGGAAGTAGAGATCTCGGGCTAAATCATGGGCCGCCTCGTTGCCGGGGACGGACGTGTGTGCTGGGACCCAAATTAGAGTGATTTTGCGATCTATTTTAGTTGCAGCTTTTAGAACTCGGGCGGCTTCTTGTGAGACCCTGCCTTTTCCGATATTCCAGAGAGCAGTTTTACTGTCGCTAAAGATAAATCTAGCCTTCGTTCCGACGCAAGCGAGCGCTATTGCGACCTCTTCAGCCGTGTCTATGTTTCTACTTCAGATGGTGGCGGAGATGACTGGTGCGCCGCTACCATCGACTACCGCGGCGATTGCCGCCCCTGATAGGCCGCTTGCAGCGTCTACGTAGGCAACTTCTTTTACTCTGAATTCTTTCGCACTTTTAACCAGTGCTTCTGCTCTCTTCTCCCGTCACTCCTTGTGGTATTCTGGGTGCATGTTGCGAGGTAGAGGACGGACAATGATGTTCTCGCGACTTTGTGGTGGTAGGGCAACCTTGTCGGCTGTGCCCCTATCTATTTTTCGACCCACCCATTCTAAGATGGTTCGACCTGTGCTCGACCTACTTAATCTTTTATGTTGGGCAATTTTCACCGCTTCAGCAAGTTCCGTCCAGCTATTATGCACTCCAATTTCTATCAGGCGTTCCGTAGAAGAGGAGATGGGTAGACCCAGCGCCCTCTTGACGTAACGCCTGATGAGTGCGTCTATCTTATCTTTTTCATTTGTCCTGATGTTGAGGAACGGTGTGGCATAGCATATTCGACTTATTATGTACGCCTGCATCAGTCTCAAGAGGCTTCTCTCTTTGAGGCCTCTGCCTTTGAATGCAATCCTCCTAAATATTCCTGTTACTTGCGTCGCGTAGGTAGTGAGTTTTTTTATCGTTCCGTCGTTATACCCGTCCTCTTGAATAAACAGTCCGACGATTCTGATTTGCTGGACTCTTGGTACGGTTTGGCCGTCGACATTAATTTCTACGTTAAAGTCGCCCTTGCACCTCATTGATTTTGGATTATATATGAAAAGTTCGGATTTTTGCGGAGAGCACGAAAGACCCCTTTCGGCCGCGTAGGACACCATGGTGTCCGCCGCCGCCTGTAGGCGTTCCTCTATGCTGCCATCGCTGCCATTGTTCATCCAGAGATTAACGTCGTCCGCGTAAATGCTGAACTTCAGGTCTTTTATGACTTTAAGAGCGGCAGGAAGGCCTCTCATCACCACGTTAAAAAGGAAGGGGGAGAGCACCGAGCCTTGCGGAGTTCCTTTACTTCCCAGGTGGACAGTGGGGGATTCTAGGTCCTGAAACTTTAGTTTCAACGTCCTGTTTGTCAGGAAATCCATTACGTAATTATATGTCCTCTCGCCGACTCCTAATTCCTGTAGTCCCGCGAGAATTGCGTGGTGTTTTACGTTGTCAAATGCTTTTGTTAGATCTAGTGCTAGAATTACCTTCGCGTATCTGGATTTCGAGTCAATTATGTCATGTTGTAATCGGAGCATTACATCGTGTGTGCACAGGCCCGGTCGGAACCCGACCATCTCGTGCGGCCACAGGTCGTTTTTCTCCATGAAATTAGTTAGCCTTGTTTGGATTAGGCGTTCCACAAGCTTTCCAATGCATGAGGTTAGAGAGATAGGTCTGAGGTTTTCCAATTTCGGGGGCTTGCGAGGTTTTGGAATTAGCACAACGTTTGCAGTTTTCCACTGCTGGGAAAGACGACCGCTACTCCATACTTCTTGCATGTAGTTGGTGAGTGCCGTTATGGAAGCGTCGTCTAGGTTTCGTAGCATTTTATTTGTTATTCCATCGGGGCCGGGAGCTGATCGCGTCTTTAAGCTAAGGATTTCGGCTCTAACTTCCGCTTCTGAGATGGGCGCGTCGAGGGCCTCGTTCGGTGGGCCCGCGTATTGCCTCAGAGGGAGGGATGTTGTATCGCCGACATATGTGTCTACAAGTTTAGTTATTAGTTCCGCGTCAGTCCCCTCGAACGCGTGTCTTGCCTTTGCTATTGTTGTGTTTGACTGCGTTTTCGAACTGTCGGGATTAAGAAGATATCGTAGCAGGCTCCACGTCTTTGAAAGGCTCATGTTGCCCTCCATTTCATCGCACCTGTTACACTAGTTTTGCTCGCAGGGTTTAATTGCATAATCCTCAATTTCCTTATTGTAGCTGGCTATTTTTCGCCTTAGGTTTCGGTTCCATCTCTGACACCGGAGGCGTCTTTCCATACCTTTTCTTGCTTCCCACATGTGTAGGAGTTTCCTGTCGACTGTTTTCGGTGCATCGTCCCCCTCTAGGGTAATGGCAGCGGATTTAACGTGGTGCATGAGGGTTGCTGCCCAATCGTCGATATTTTCAATATTTTCGTCCATGTTTGCAGATTCCCTAATTTGTCTGAATTTCTCCCATTCGATTGCGCTGATGATATTTTCTCGTCTTACGTTGACTCCCCGTTTAAGGTTATTTCGAGGACGTAATGATCGCTTCCAAAGTTGAGCTCTGTGTTCTTCCCCCTAAGCTCCTCTATGTTTTTGGTAAATGTTAAGTCTGGGGTTGTGTCTTTGCTCACACTGTTTCCCACCCTCGTCGGGCAGCCAGAGTCTGTCTGCAGGGTGAGGTTTAATTCGTGAAAATCTTCCCATAACTGCCTGCCCTTCGGATCTTGCCTATTATATCCCCACTCTTGGTGGCAGGCGTTGAAGTCTCCTACAATTAGCAGGGGGTTAGCTCCGGCTGCCTTCATTGCTTTGCGAAATAATGTCTTGAACCTAACTTTGCGCTGCTGAGGAGAGCTATATATGTTTAGGACGAAAATACTGGGTTCCTTCTTCCTGCCCGTGATGATTTCAACGAAAACCGCCTCAATATCGCGAGAACTAATTTCATGTTCGATCACCGCTACGTTCCTTTTGACGAATGTAGTGACCCGGGATTTTTCTCCACGGCCACTAGCAAACGCTTGATATCCTGATAATTTAATTACTCCTTTGCCAGTTTCCTGTAGGGCTACGGCTAGAGGTTTTTCAACTATTTGCGCGAGATGTTGTTGCACTAACGCTCGCTTGCGCGGGAATCCTCGGCAGATCCACTGCCATACCGTCGGATTAATCTTTGGTTGCGTTTTGCCCATGTTGGAATTGGTCAAGTATCCTTTCTCTCACTGTTTGCCTTTCTGCCATAGCAGCAAGAGCCGCGTTTGTTTGTTTAGATTGTTCCTGAATTCGGTTCAGGGCGCCTATGATGTTGGTCATGCCTGTCTCGAGCCGCTCGAGTCTCGCCCCGTATTTGGCGTCTAGTCTACGCTATATTGCCGCCAGCGGATCCGTTTCCCCGCCTCTTCGTTTCTGCGGGGGAGGTGGCCTGCACTTTTCAGTGATCATTGCATCCTATTCCGTGTCTGACGCCGCGGGTGGTGTTAGCACCTTTGGCGTCGCAGGTGGAGGTGTCGGTTTGGCTACTTGTTTTGCGGGGAGAGCCTGTGTAGGCGGGGGAGCCCCGGAATTTGGCTGTGATTTGGATTGGTATTGGTCCTGGGTGAGTTTCTTAATTATCTCCCTCAGTTCCTCACCTTCCTTTCCTAACTTTTCTATTTCTTTATCTTTTTCTTTGTTTTCCTCATCTTTAGCCTGGGGAATCCCACTGCTGAAACTCACGGTTTTACTGTCCCCGCTCGGGCTTCGCTTTTGGGTGGCCGACGGGTTCCTTGGGTCCCTGGAGTTAGCCGTGACTCTGGATTTGGACCCCGACCTGGGTTTGGATCCGGACCGCTCCCTGCTGCTTCGGGAGCTTAAACGGTGACGTCGGTTGGCGTCCTCCAAATGCGGGAAGTCCCCGCTCTGCGCCCGGAAGCCTCCGTCCCTGTCTTGAGAATATCCGCGTTGGTCACGGTGGTCTCTTCTAAATTTCGAACGTCCTCTGCGGCCGCTCTCAGGTGTGGTGTTGGGATATTGGTGCTGCTCGTTGTGCTGCTGCTGCTGCTGCTGCTGGTGTTGCTGCTGCTGTTGCTGCTGCTGTTCGGCAATTTTCTGCTCCCATTGAAGTTTTTTGGTCTGGTAGGGAGTCCTGTAGAGTTCTCTGCACTTCTTGTCGCCAAGCGGATGGTCTTTACCGCACAGCTGACATTTTATTTCGCAGGTGTGTCCCTGATCTGGGCGCTCTTCTCCGCATCCTCTGCACTTAGCGTTATTCGGATCTGGGCAGACATCTTCGCGGTGCCCTAGGCGCCCGCATGCGTTGCAAACCTCGTATTTCTTTCTGTATAATACACAGCTTTGCCATGTAAGTGAGAGTTTCACCCACCTCGGAACCTCTGGTTTTTCAAACCGTATGAGCACGGTGGTTGAGCTCCTGCCCAGGCGCCTGGCTCCTAGCACGGGGGGGGGGGGGGGGGTTGCCTTTGATCGTGCGTAGCCGTTGCACTATTTCTTCCTCGGTGATGCGAAGGGGAATGTCGTGTACCACCCCCTTACCGCAGTCTTCGGGCATAGCGACGTACGCCGTGATTTCAATTTTCTGGCCCTCGAATTCAAGGACGCGTAGTGCGACGTATTCTCTTTTCCCTTCTTCGTTGTCTGTTGCGATGAGGGTAGACTGCTGTTTTGTGTTGACCGAAAAGGTGTCTTCCGCGGCCTTTCTGATGTTTATATTCGCGGTGCATGCGATCAACTCCGCAAGTTCAATGTTGCCATACTTAAGTAGGCGGCTGACTCCTCCCCGTGGGCGGACAATTATTTTGTCAGTTCCGTCGGGTATCTTGATCGATTGCCGTTCAACCGACTTTGCTGCCAATCTCTTTCCGGCGAGCTTGGACGCGGCTCGCTCTCTCCCTTGATCATCGGTGACGCTGCGTCCCTCGTTCTCAAGTGGCACCGCCTTTCCTCTTTTCTTAGCAATAAACCACTGGCCAGGTTCTTTCAGCTCCGCAGGGTCTATGCTCGTTCCCTCCACGGTTTCCATCATTTTCGCCGAAATTCTAAATGGCCGGGGGTGCCTTTGTTTGCCTAGGCCTAACTAGGCCTAGTGTCCCCCGTGGCTTGCGAAGTTCTTCAAAGCCTCAAAAATGTGCGAAACAATCGGCCCACCTTGGAGTCTTGTTAATCCGCGGTGAGCGCTTCCTGAATAGAGTCGAATCCCCGAAAAGTTCCGAAATCCAGTGGCCGAAATAGAGCGCAAGCGTTCGTGGTCGATGAAGCCCATCGATTGCACGTCCGCTCTCCAGCTTGGTCGGCGTGGAACTCCCTCTACATACTTCGTATACTTGTGATATAGGTTGAGGGGACGGCACGCTGCAGCCAACAGTCTGGCCACTGGGCCTGTCTTCGTTCCGTAAATGCGTTTTTTGTTGCTTGAGGCTGCTTGTGAGAATTATTGAGCTTCGCTCTGAAGAAGAAAACCGCAGTAAAATTTAAGATGATGTAACTTATGGAAGGGGGTTGGATTAAAAAGCTCGACCAGGTCGGTGTTACTAAAGATTACATGCTGCAAGGACTAAACGGTTCACATACAATCCTTCGCGGAAATTTCAAGGGAATGAAATGCTTTCCGGGGAGGGTCAGGGTACCACGGCTTTAAGTTGATCAGCCGGGCTTCCTGGCACATGATCATTGAGAGTTAGACTGACACTTGATAGTCGGGTTGGTTTGGAAATACGGGGGGTAGCCGTGGCTGAAATTTCATCGCTGAAATTTCTGAATGTAAAAAAAATAACGGCAGTACAGAAACATTTAGAGCAGGCAAGAATAACCCACGTCTGTGATTGTAAAAAATGGGAGAAATACACAAGGCAAGAGGTAGTAAGAAAGAACAGGAGGAAATAATTTCGAGATGCGAGAATTTGTGGGAAATTATAGCCTCAAGAGCCGAACAGAACTTGTGCACGGATATCGATAAGGGATAATAAATAAATAACGACAGAGGCCAAACAAAAATAAAGCTAAGGGGAAAACAGAAAGAATAAACGCTAAGTATATTAGCAGGCAGAAATGTGCACCCTCTTTTTATAGTGACTTCTTTTTGTTATAAGTGCATAATATTGTAAGCTTTCATGCTAGCCATGGACTAGCCGACAGTGACTGTAGGGCTTCTTTGGGGGCGCTTATCCAAAATTATTCTGAAATGGGTCTTGATTTGGTCGTCCACTATATTACTGTTTTGTATGCTGGTAGATTACACAGAATGTTATTATTTTCTGTTTTCCCCTGTTATATTCTCCCTTACATTTTAGCAATCAATTGATTCCCGATGTGTGCCGGATGACTGGAAATCGGCTTATGTTCTAGAAATACTTAAATGAGATAATATACTCTTCAGCAAATACCGGCCCATTTCTCTAACGTCAATCAGTTTGAAACTGCTCAAGCACATTCTTTACACTCACAGAATGGCCCACCTGAATAAAAATAATTTCCCGGTAAACAATCAGCCCTGTTTCTGTCCGAAGCTTTCATGCCAAACCCAACTTTTACTAACTAGCAAGAGACATTTACACTTCACTGGACTTAATTCATTAGGTGGATGGTATCTTTCTCTTGATGTTTCTAAGGATTTGACCGTGTACCTCATAAACAATTATTATTGAAAATACTCAATCTGGAGTTAGATAATAAAACAACAAGACGGCTTGAAGAATTTCTCACCAAGCGCCTTCATGCGGTTAAACTGAAAGGTGCTAATTCCAACCCAACACCTGTCAAGTCTGGCGTCCCGCAAGGTTCGGTAATAGGCCCTCCTTTATTCTTAATATATATTCATAATACAACTGTTAATATTACTTCTAAAGTTCAGATTTTTTCCGATGATTGCATAATTTACAGAGAAATAAGCAGCCCTAAGGGTATATTTACTTTGCAATCTGACCTTGACAAGCTAGCGGAATAGTTGTGCAAATTAATACAGAAACGACTAAACATACAAAGCTTTTCATAGCCTCAAAAAGTCGTCGCAATATTTACATGATAAATAATACTCTATTAGACTCAGTCTCATCGATTAAATAACTCGGGTTCTAACTAAATTCTACATAACATGGACTGACCACATAGACAAAGTTACGTCTAAAGCGGGAAATAAGCTTGGTTATGTGTAGCCTCGCTTATATCTAGTCGAGAGTGACACCTGGCTTCAACCTTGTAATTTACTTAAACGTCCTTCCCTAGAATATGCGTCAATAATTTGACACACTTACTAAATCCCAATAACTAACATTCTTGAATCCGTCCAAAATAAAGCTGCTCGAATCAGTTTCTCCTCCTATTCGCGATATTAAAGCGTCTCATCTCTGAAGGAATAACTAAACATTCCATACCTATAAGTGCGCATAAAATTCACCCGTTTATCGTATTCTCACACAGTGTATGACAGTAGCACTCCGTTCACACTTGGCTATTACTCCACCACCATATCGCGTTGATCATGCCCATACAATTAACCCCATTTTTCGCCTGGACGGAAAAGTTCAAACATTCACCATTATACTCATCAATAAAAGATTGAAATAATTTACCATCAGAATCACCACGATAACAGAATCACATTTATTCCAGTCAGCATTAGAAACTTACCTCCAATCATCCCTCTCAGTAAATAATTTGGATCACTGTGCCGACTCATTCCCTGCCGTAGTATTCTTTTTTGCTTGCGTTTCACCGCGAGTGCACTGTACTTCATTAAAAATACTGTGCTCTGATATATCTGGGTGGGTTGTTAATGAGCGCAACTCCGCCATCAGCATTGGCTTTGTTTGTTTGTTTGGGTAATGAAAATTGCCTACGGGCTGATGTCGCCCCTATATAATGCCCCCAGTGAGCTTTTAGGATACCTGAATAATATAATTTAGCTAATTTTCTGTTCGAGATCTACGATTCCTGGGCACATTCGTTTTATAAATAACTGACTGAAATTGAGACCGCGAAGCTTCTCCAACCGAGACAAACCTCCACGTTGAAAGCTCTGAAGACGGCACTAATCGCCCCCGGTTGTCGAATCGTCTGCTGCGCGGACTCCGACAAACTTCCGACAACACTGCACGAACTATGCTTCCGAAACATTATTACTCTTATTACCTGTGCCCCACTGGGGTAGCGAAGTGGTTAGGGCCCTAGGCTACTTAGCCCAAGGTCGCGGGAACAAATCTCGGCCTCGGCGGCCGCTTGTCGCTGTCGGCGACAAGCTAGGCGCCCGTGTGCTGTGCGACGTCAGTGCACGTTAAGAACCCCAGGTGACCAAAATTTGCGGAGTCCTCCCCTACGGCTTCTCTAATAGCCTGAGTCGCTTGAGCACGTTAAATCCACAAACCAAACCATGTTCGACGTTACCGTCCTCCTCGACCGATGCCACCACTTCTAACCCCCCCCCCCCCTCCCCCCGCCCCCACTTTAGCACTGCCGTGCCGTTTGCGCAAAGGACACGGCGGGTCCCGTGCGCCAACCTCCGCTTTTCAGCCATAGCCCACAAGTTAATCCCTTTCATTAACCACTCTTCTGCTATTCTCTGATAGCAGCGATTTTGTCGGTGCACGCGCAGGATTGCAGCGTGGTGTACTAGGCCCAATTACTAGAACCAGGTTTCGCGAGGAGCGCCTTGCATCAGCAAAAATATGCCGGAGACGGGCATTCAAATCTTCTGCACAGTCCCAAAAGCACTCGGTGGAACGTGTCAGCATGACGGAGAGGGCTTTTTTGTCGCAGAGTGGCGCTTAGCATATAGTAAACGAAGCTAAGTGCAGACGTAAGCAAGCTTAAACGGAATGCTCGACAGCGCGGTCTCCATTGACGCCAGCGCTGCAATGCGTTGGCCGCTGATGCTGCGACACGAGACAATTGCCTGAGCATCTTTGCGGTGGCTGAATTTAGCAGGAGCGTGGTATGATATCAGTTGTTCTTCAATTTTTGACTTGAGCGCGATCCGTACCGTCGCGTTGAGCTCGTGGCTGAGTTCCACAGAAAGAAACACACAAACAAAACACAAATGCGCAAAATTCACGTCGCAGTTTGGTTATCTCAGGAACCAAGCATGGTCGTGCGACCACTCATACGACCGCTCGTACGTCTTTCAAGATATTCAGAGTCAATGCGAGCTCTTCGTGTGTGTAAGAGCGAATAACGAATAAAAAAATTCTAGAGGACACTTTGGACCACTAAAGTGCGACGAGGGGAAAGCCATTATAGCGCAGAGGATCGTAGCCCTCCACTAAGCACCCTAATATCCCTCTTTGTTTCACTTTCACCTTCCTCCCCTCCTTTACGGCGTGGTACATGTGTCTGCGGAGAATTGTGAGAAATACTGCGCCTTTCTATCCTGCAAATGAATTTCAAACTTCGCTGATTCCTGCTGTACTAATGCCTCCCTGGCATCTGGGTCTGCTTCTGTTTGCTGTGTGGTGAGGCGTTCGAGGAAGTTGCAAATGAAAGGCGCCGCACGGGCGCCAGGATCGAACGCCTGGCGAGGTCTGCTTCGTATATGCATGAATCGCCTGATGACACCATGACCCCTCGTGAAGGTACATCGCGCGCTCCTTGTCGAACACAACCAGCATTTCATTGAATGCTTGAAAGTTCACCAGCGTTCTATAATTCGTTTAAAGGAAAGGAAAGGCGCCGTATCTGTCACTCGCAGCATCCCGCTATCATCCTCACAGTAGACAAGGGGAATTAGGAAGAGCGTTTAAAAATTCGGGGCGTGGAGCTCAGTGGATGGATGTGATCGACTATTTGATCAGGATGAAAAGGTTTTAATACATCGCTTAATCCAAAGTTAGGCTAGAGAGATTTTTATGTCTGTATGTACTATGTTGACCGCCAGTAACGAAAAGCTCCTGGGCATTGGGCTGGGGATACAAGGGATGGAGGTTCTATTCCCAGTGGAGACGAGGTTGGTTGGTTGGTTGGTTCACAGGAAGGGAAAGGCGCAGTATCTGTCACACTTGCTCTGTGGACACCTGAACCGCGCCATAAGGGAAGGGTTGAAGGTGGGAGTGAATGTGGAAAGAGAGAAAAAGGAGCCGTAGTGGAGGGCTACGGAGTAATTTCGACCACCCGGGTACCTTTAACGTGCGCTGACATCGCACAGCACACGGACGCCACTTCGTTTCGCCTCCATCGAAACGCAGCCGCCGTGGTCGGGTTCGAACCCGGGAACTCCTGACAGTAGTCGGACGTCCTACCACTGCACCACCCCGGCGGGGCTTATTTGCTTTTAACTCTCGCTCTCGAATGCGTAACACCTCTGCTGACAACCTTCTTTCGACAACAATAAGGCATTAAGGGCTTTCGCCTTAACACGCCAGTTAAGCGATTAGACTCGTTCAGCTTCATGAGGCCAAGCTTGTTCCTTCTTGACCAGTGAGGCCAAACATAAAAGCGCGCGGACATTCGCACGCCATGTCGGTTAAACGAGATGAGCAAATTCCAATGTGCTTTCTCTCTTTTTTTTTCTAAACACAGCTACGAGCGAAACGTGGCGGCACTGCCCCATCACGACCTCGTTAACTTTGGCGGCGAAGGGCACATCATATAAAAACCTCGGTGAAGCAACCGTCAGCCGCCGTATACATACTGTGGCTATCATCTCCGCGTCCGCGGCCAGCGCTACGCGGCACTAGCGTCAGTAAAATGAATAACTGGGCGAGTTGGTACATTTACATAGTGGGTGGTATGCGGAGCAGCGCTCGTCTGTTGTGCTTATCTTCTTTTTTTGCTTCGTGTCTCCCCGCTGTACCACCCACTATGCTGGCGTCAGTCATGGCCTAGCAGTCGATTATTCAGTTTAGCGTACTGACGGCTGTACATTCGGAACGCCGGCCTGTTACATACGGCGCGGCTATCTCCAGATCGCGCTATATGAAAATGACTCGCAGGAGCGTGCAGGCGTATTCCATTCACCTGCCTTGAACTGACTGATGGTAACATCAAAGATAATGATTGTTCTTATCAGGGCGTATAACACTGCGGACACTCGTAATAAGTGTGCGCGATAGTGTAGTATAAAACGTTTTGACTTAATTTATGTCTCGGCTAATATGGAGCGATTATTAAACAGTCCATCATCTGGTTTTGTGCTATGGTGCTTTAAGATGGTCTAAAAAAGGTGCTTTGAATGGTCAGGCAATCTGTTGTCTTCCTCCTTCTAAGCTGTGCTCATTTCACCGCTTGATATAGTTTCAATGGTCGCCAAAATGTACTTGAAAGAAGTCGGATATATCTGAAGAAATAGGTGACATTGATATAACTGAATATGTAACTAGTTGTCGAATATCACATGGACATCCGTATTTTCTAATGCGCTTACGATGGTTTTGCCAGGTGAAGGCCACCGGAAGTTGCGAAGAGTATGCATAGGAGTATGCAAAATTTATATATTATTTGAATCGCCGCCAACTCTCAACATGCTTAATATTTCTAGGCCTCTTGTTAGACCAGAATAACCTTGCAACAGCATTGTGCGCTCGACATATATCGGAGCAGTTAAAACAACGGCGTAACGTCCTACGCACGTCCGGTGCATGCAGGAGCCTTGTCGTCACGTGCCGTAAAAGATTTTTATTCAACAGGCAGAAGGTCGGAATTAGCCCTAACATTCACCCGAAAAAAAATGAATCCTGGCTACATTTGCAAGGACGTTTTATCGGCTTTTATCCAGAAGAAATAAAAGCCGATTCGTCGAAAGTCTAAAATTCTTCAGCGTGGTTTGCGTTGCTGTTTAGGAATACCAGATTCGATTAAGAACCTCTTATAGTTGATAGTATTTCGAAACAAACATTTGCAGAAACTTGCGCTGAGCTCGGTTAAGTGATCAGTTACCACACCAGCTCGGTACTGGGAAGCAGGATGACAGTGTTCTATTTGAATCTGCATTTTGCTTCAAGCCAATGGCATAAAGATGGTGTTAAGCATTTACATAACCTGTCATGTCCTTGGTTCCTTGCTTCATGACAGATGGCTAGAAAAGCTGTTAACAGGGAATTCCTGAGCTGCCTTAGCGAAGACGCCTTGTACTCCCCTGATCGAATATTCTGCACTGAGAGGCAATCGGTAAGCATCCACAATAGCACCTCTGCATGAAAACACCGCCCTTTATTACAGCCATCCTTCAATCCATGTGGGGACATGGATTGAACACCGGTGTGTTCAACACCATTTGGGACCCCGGTGTTTTACTTGTACGTGAAACTGAACATTCGCAAGCGCTTTCCCGGCATAAGGATGTTCTCACACCAGTCTAGCTTGCTGGTGTTTGTTCGATATAATCTATATTCTGGAGCGTTCAGTAATGAGAAGAGTTGTTGTTATTCGGGGGTATAAATGTTATGAATGGCGGCAACAGGAATGATCTGCAGTTATTTAAAAGCAAGAACAACACCTTCGTGACTGGTGAAAACAGCCCTGTGATGCATCTCAGAGCAACATGTCCTTCGTGCAGAAAAAAATTAACTTTTTTTGTTAGAAATGGGCATAGGGTAATGGCTCTGTTGGCGCAAAGAGAAAGTATTCTTGTTGCTAAGAATATGTGCAGTAGGCGCTTGAAAGCATTTTCTTTAGGCTCTTCCACTACAGCCACTAATCCTAGTCGCCCGCTGAACGAGGTTTGGACGCCAAGACGGAGCGAGTTAGAAGGGCCTGAAGAGAAGCTCGAATACATTTTTGTTCATTTAGGAGTGAACCTTTAGCAACAATGCATCGTAGGTAATACCTAACTAAATAGTAGGGATTCAATGCAGATAAACCGGGTAGGACGTGCCTAACCTTTACCGTACAAATGCATTGTGAAGAGCACGGCTTTTTTATACCGCCTTTTCAAATTCCACGCATTACTCCACCCGGTGAATCGCCACTGCGGCAAACGATCGTGCGTGCACAATTGTTTGCTAAGACACGGCAGCCGCCATGACGTAACTTCGGTCCAAGCACAGCTGGAGTGAACGGCGCGTCATATGTTGATGACCCGAACTCCACCGGCCTAGCGCTAATTACGAGCAAGGGTACCATGAAGAGATGCTTTGCAGGAGTAGCGCTAATATTTTCTTTGGAGACCACGCACGCAATGCAACTCATCGCTAAACTAGGGTCATTTGTTCGAAGCTTTGTTTCTGCGAAAGTGCAACATTGGTGTCCTACGTGTATCTAGTGGCTGAAGATTGATTTTTATTGCATGCCGAAGCAAACAAGTAATAGAGTGCAGTGATTGTTTCGTTATGGAAGGGACCCGGGGTTCGACTTTAGGAAGGACAACGTCACCGCCTACGCTACACTAAAAAGCCTGCTTGGCTTCTGTTCAGCAGTTTATATTTCCTTTGCCGCTATAAACCACCTCCTGATTTCTTTCGATACTCTCCTATTGGACACAACAAGCGGCTATTAGAAAGCGGAAACGGCTATTTACTACACGCTGTTAAAAGCCCACCAATTTTCACTTGAAAGTGCGGCTTTATACACATCTCGTGTTCGCTTTCAGATACCTATCCGACTTGCAGTGTATATCTAAATATGTGTGAGATAAAATAACAAACCTTAAGTGATCAGTGATTGAGCGAACACTGAATCGCAGGTTCACGGAGTAAGATTCGCAAATAAAGCCGTAAACAGGAGCCAGTAAGGACATGACGCTATACCTTTAAAGTAGGAGCATACGTGTCCCTGACTGACTTGTGTGGTCACAACTGCGGGCGAAATTATTAAATGAACGTGATTGTTTATAGCAGTTTTTTTTTTAAGAAAGGGCCAAATGATGTGTATTATGCATTTAGCGCCCATTGGATTTGGTATTGCCCACTGGTGTGGTTCCACTACGGCCACCTCGAGTGCCTTTCCTCGCTGTGTCCTCTGCAACTGGTTTTGCTGCAAGGATCAGCCGTACAGAAGGCACGCAGACAGTGCTATAGTAAGACGGCCGGAGAAACGTCGCTGCTGTAGCCCCGTATTTTACCAATGAGCACTGCGGAATGTTCTGGATATAAACCTGCGCTCAAGTGTAGCCTAAATGCTCACGCGGAAGCGGCTATTACGCGGATATGTGGAAGCATACTCAACCCAACTCTTCAAGACACGCCACTATCTTTCCGTAAATAATTAATCCGTATTTTCATAAACGCGGGAACCTCAGCAGGATAAGACGAATACGGTGGGATGACCATAGGATCCAATTTCGGTAGAGTTTGTCACATTTGCCTCCCTGAAAGGATGGACTCTCAATAGTCCGGACCCTACAAGCCCCTAACGAGGACGTAAAGGAACCTCATTAAAAAGAAAGCTGCTGACAACTAGAGTAGCTAGAATATTTCAGTTAGCTTATAGCGCCAAATGCAGCTATATAATTTTCACTAGCTCAGTAATTCACGACGAAAGAATCTTCACGTGTATGCAGTGAGCTTAGAGATCGAATTCATCGCTCTCCCACTAGTGGCTGTTCTGCAGCATACCTGCTTATCTCTCTTTTTAATGACCTCTATCTCTCTTTCTTAGAATTACGTGCCCGATACCAGCGCTTCTTTTAGACTCTACAACTGTGGACTGCATTGCCGCCCCTTGTATTATAAATGCTGAAGTGCGTTTAACGTCGGCACTCAAATCTAATTTTTCGTCATGGTTTCGTCCACCAAGTCTATAAGGTTAGGTATAGGTGCCTTAGTGCTCTCAAAGTCCTTTAAATTTTTTCTTGTGTTGTTGCTTTCTGTTTTATATACATTATCGTCAAATAAACTAGCACGTACTGTGAAGCGTACATAATATTTACTACCTACACTAACAACAATGTGCAAACTGAAGATCGTTAGAGTTTCTAGTGCATCAAGCAGTGACCGTTTTTGGCCACCTTTAGGTCATGTGGTTCCATCTGGCACCGCAACTGCAATTAAAGCATGAACCGCGGTGATTCAAAAAAGTATAACGAGCCTGTTGCACTTGATGAATTCGCCTCTGTTCACTTCTTCAAACTCCACGGTGTTAAATCTGCTGGCGTCCCCAATTGTAAAAGGCACACAGAAAACGGAGCGTGTACTTTTCACAATGGTGTTGTGTGAAGGCTAATGGTCGCATGCGGATTGCCGTCAATTGGGACCTTAGCGGACGAGCCGTGTTGATAGCGTGTATATACATTTCACCAAACGGCCCATAAACTGATAAAAAGGATTTCATGGCCCTGGATTTTATGAACTACGCGAGCGTGAGCAACTGCATAGCGCGGTACCGGATACTCCCTCATAATCTGTACCAACTGTAACGTCGATGCTAAGAAATGACAGTGGTTACCAGTGTTCAGGCACTAACTACTCGTGAACGAACTAACAAAATTGCTTTTCCATTTATTACTTATTTTTACGAAATGTCGATGTAACCAGTAATAATTGTATTTTAGCACAGTTACCACATGTCGTAACTTTTCTGCGCTATCCTGCGCGGCAGCACAAAGCCCACAAGTGATTAAAAGTAAGTTTAGTTAAAAACTGAGCTTTGATAAGAGCGCCATATATACAAAGAATGGCCTTAAGGTTTTAAACTGTACAAACCAAACCATAATAGGCCGTTCAGAGCTTACTATCCCGCGTCCTCTTCATCGGCTGAAAACGTGGACTTTAACTTCTGTGTGCCCTCTTTTTTCGATTAACGCGTCGCTCTTAAAGGGTTCCTTCTGCAGGTTTGTGGCGGTGCAATGTTGGGGCTACAGCCAAGCGGCATTCTCTACTTTGTTTTCGACTGTAAAAATAGCCGGCATCGGCCTTCTTTTGTCGTTAGGTCGCCCTCTGCATGACGCTTCACATAATACACAGACAGGAAACAGAGCAATTCCGAAAACGTTTAGCTGCTTCGTGGCGAGTGACCTGCCCGACTAAATATTCTTCGATCTCACCTTCTCCTTCCGAAGTCACCACCGATGTCGGACAACATCTGTCTTTTGGGGCTGTAGCTTTTTCTACAGTCTTTTATTTTTGGTTTTCACTACACGACTAGATGTCTCCACTGAATGTAGACAGACAACCGTCGCCTAACGTTCCTAATTGTTACTAATTGAATAAGTGAATCGTCTAATACATGAATTCCATCCATTGTAATTAAAGCGGCTTCTGACAAGCTTTAAGCCTGTTTCCCCACTTGATCTCGTCACCAGTATTTCTTTCCATCCTACAAAATTCACCTTACATATCTTTTCTTGGTGATATTGCGCAGAGAGAAACTCTCAGTGACTGCACAGAGCATGTTCTGGACCACTACAACGTAAGTGCCTACGTTCATAAAGCCTTAGACTTTACTATGTGCTAGTGAATAGAGCTGTCCCTCTAAGATTGGTAATGCACCCGACGCAGTGACTAGACCGTGGCGAAGGAACAGCGCGTGGACATGCTGCAGTGATGCAGTTGCTTCCGAAAGCCGCATTTCACCTCTAGCTGATGAGCACTAGTTACGTCCCCGCGCCCCCTTCCCTGAACTTCTCTTTGCAAATTTTGACAACACAATTCATAACTGCCTTTATTAAAGTCATCAGATGTGAAATGAGTTGTTAATTTCAATCTCCCACGGTTTGCTACCATTATCCTATCCGACTTCAATCCTACTACAGAGTAAATCTGATCAATGAGACTCTAGCCGTATATTACATCTCCCAGCGGCATTCACAACGTACGAACAAGCAATTGTAAAGCTCGTCACATCAATACACCACCCGCTACCTGCAGCCGCATTTGGCAGTCTGGTTATTCACTCTGCGATGTTAGGATTGAGTACGATATGAGAGGCATATTGACAAGTTCAGTAAAAATTGGGATTTCAATCGACTAATCTGGGCGTATGAAAACCACTAGAGTAGTAAACGGTATCCTAAATATGAAAGATCTCCAAAATTCTTTCCGATCCCTAGAATAACCCAGCGACATGCCCGCTGTATTAAGCGGTTATCACCTTGATTTATAAGAAGGCAAAGGCGCGGTAACTGTCTCACTTGTTTTCTGTGGACACCTCAACCGCGCTGTAAGGACAGGGAGGAAGGTGGGAGTGAAAGTGGAAAGAGAGCAATAGGGGCCGTAGTGGAGGGCTACGGAGTAATTTCTACCAACTGGGGATCTTTAACGTGCACTGACATCGCACAGTACACGGATGCCTCTTCGTTTCGCCTCTATAGAAACGCTGCTGATTTATTTATAGGGAGGGAAAGGCGCGGTAACTGTCTGACTTGGTTTCTGTGGACACCGCAACCGCGCCGTACGGGAAGGGAGGAAGATGGGAGTGAAAGGGGAAATAGAGAAAGAGGAGCCGTAGTGGAGGGCTACGAAGCAATTTCGACCACCTGGGGATCTTTAACGTGCGCTGACATCGCACAACAGACGGACGCCTCTTCGTTTCGCCTCCATCGAAACGCAGCCGCCGAGGTCGAGTTCGAACCCGGGTACTCCGGCACAGTAGCCGGGCGTCTTACCACTGCACCACCCCCGGCGGGGCAAACGTTGCTGCTGTGGCTGTAGGAAGAAAGAACTGTAAGTTTGTCAATAATACCACGCCACGCCTGTGCACCGCTCGAAGAAATGACATGATAGTTGCAGCCTATCGATTCTCACTTGAGGGGCGTGGACATGGAGACTTATCGAAAATTAATTGTGAACGGTGCAGCACCACCGGTATCAAACTGGTAAGAGTAGCTCTGAACAATAGAGAAATATAGTAGCAGTCAGGAAACAAAGGTGTTTATAGATACTCCACATTATTCTAGAACAATATGTGATCATATAGATCATATTTAACGCCAAGAAATGACGGGACGTCAATCCTAAGGTTAAGTGGATTCTTAGGAAATTAATGCTTACATCGGAGCCTCGCAATAGTGTAAGTATGGATTGAAAAAATTTGGGGTCACGTTGGCGCAATTGGGGAAGGCAGTCATTTGGAAGAAGATATCAGACACTTTGAGTACGGAGGAGACATGCTGGCGATAACGGTTTTATTGAGGTGGTAGCTGTGAATCACTGACTTAATTTTTATATAGGCACATAGCATGGATCAATATTCGAGTGAGAGAACAAATTATTAGGAGGTATTTCTTTTTGCTTTATATGTAAATTATAAATATTATTTCACCTCTAAATTGTGTCGGGGCAGTGCAGCTTGTACACAAGTTATTGATCAAACGTTTTGTTCTTTAATTGAGCTTTAATTGCTTTGTTTTCAGGAAGGCGATCGACAGAACACGAATTTCATTAATCAATTTCGGGTGAGAAAGCATACTGGAAGAATTTATTATAAAGAAATGACTAAGTTCTATCGTATTACTTGTGGGATGTGAATAGATGCTAGTCGAAAAACAAAATTACTGAAAACGACTTTGTTGCAACGTAATTTGTGTGCGAGTTTTTGTCTGCGAACCTGTTTTGAAAGAAACTTTCTGGCAACGCTACAATCGTAAGCAGTTGCAACAGAAACGTACTGCAAAATTACACACTAGAGAAAAGTGCGACAAAAAGCTGAAGCAGTACATAAAGGTTCGACCTTAGGACATAATACAGAATATTTTCCGCGTCTTTTAGGTGTCAATGTTTTCTTTAAAATGAATCTTTTGTGCAAGTTAGAAAAAATGTTTATATATGCTTGAGTTACTTTGGAAGCAAGAGTCATTTCATATTCGTTTTTCATTCTTTCTAAGCGTTTCCATTTCCTCGAGGAAAAGATTTATAGGCAATTTATATACATTTATAGTGGAGGCCTTAAGCAAATGTCTTTTCTGAGCAATATTAATCGATATTTCTTACTAATGGTATTTATTGCTGGACATAATTCTCGGGAGAGCAGAAGCGTTTTTAGTTATGCTAGAGCCCAAATTATGGCGTCAGAAACAAACCCACGTCGCTAACATTGGATTAGAGAGATAAGTGATCACACCTAGCTAAAATAGTTGCTCAAAGTCATGCACACCTTTCCTTGACGCTCTATCCTATTGTACTATTCTTTTTTGTCTGCAGTGGTTGTTATGAGGGGCAACAACAAATGCCGAAGATTACGTTACTAGTTACTGCAAAACGCCGGAATGAGCGCAAAAGAGCTGCGCATTAAAATTCTGAGCACGCTGTGGAATCTACACTGTCTAAAATGCTAAAGCCTAAGTGTTACTGGCGCACAAGGTGCATCACGTCTGCTCTTATTATCATTATCGACTAAATGAACCATCGTTATCTCTGCTAATGTCATGCTAATGTGTCAGGAGGTGCGAGCGGTAGGTATTGAAATTCGGTCTGTTAAGTGTTTTTACAAAACGTTTCCGGAAAGGACTGACTTAATTTTGATATAGGCACATAGCATGGATCAATATTCGAGTGAGAGCACAAATTATTAGGAGGTATTTCTTTTTGCTTTATGTGTAAATTATAAATATTATTTCACCTCTAAATTGTGCTGATGATGAATATACAGATCTATGAATTGGAATGCAAGACACCTGGATGGCATTTAGACGAAATTGCTAGTGTAAAAGGGACCTACAGAAACGCGATGCTGAAAAATACAAGAGTGAAGAGTTCGGCCTTGCACTAATAGGGCTTTGCACTGTCAAAATCCCCTGTGATAAGCTCTGCTTTATGAACAATTGCACGCTATTCCCAAGAAGATACGGGAAATGTTCTCCACTGGCACCTTTGTAAACAATATGGGTGATATGATCTGTGTGTATGGGAGGTATTAGACTGCGCTGTTCAGTGACGCTCCTGCTTCTCCTATTTTGGACCTACTGGCTAACTTCACAGCTTTTGTAACACCTTTAAGATGATGACTGTAGTGTTATCAACGATCCTATTACTTCGAAAGAAATCGAACGCGCAATTGACCATATAACGCCTTCCAAAACACGTTGTCTGGATGGCATACCATACGAGCTTTACAAATATTTAAAATCTTTGCAGAGCGCTATCTTGGTTCAGAATTTCGTTTCATGTTTATATGTAGAGGTCCTTCCTCAGTCTTTGACTATAACTAGAAATCACAAAGTTTTAATCACAAAAAGCAGTAAATTGTGCTCAGTGGAAGGCTACAAGCCAATAACGTTTTTAAATGCGGGCAAAAAAACTTTCGCGAAAGTCCTATCAAAATGCCTACAACATGCAATGCCAGTTCTCATAGGCCCCATCAGACGTGTTGTTTGAGGGGTCACTTCACTTCATACTAAGTGACATACATATTGCAGGGCATGGGCAGGACATGTAGTGCGAAGAGAGGATAACCGATGGTCGCTTAGGGTAACAAACTGGATTCCAAGGGAAGGAAAGCGTAGCAGGGGGCGGCAGAAAGTTAGGTCGGCGGATGAGGTTAAGAAGTTCGCAGGGGTCACGTGGATGCAGCTAGCACAGAACCGGGTTAAGTGGAGAAATATGGGAGAGGCCTTCGCCCTACAGTGGGTATAGTCAGGCTTGTGATGATTATGATGATGATGATGATGATGATGATATTACAGGTACAATTCTAGAATCTTGCTCTTTGCTCCCGGACATTGCTCTACTGTAGATTCACAAAGTAAATAGAGTCGAGCACATTCTTCCGGCATTCTTTTGTATTTTCTTCTTGAGCCTGGCAATGTTGGATCGCCTGTAGGTAAAGGGGTGCAACTCTGTTACATCAATTGTTCCACTCGCTTGAATTTTAATGGTCACCTCTCAGAGCCTGTGTCAATTCGATCACCAGTGAAGCAAGTGTCTCTTTCTTATGTCACCGGTATTCTTTATCTCTACCTAAAATCACTTTGAGTGTGCTGAGAAGCAAAGTATCCGTAGTTTCGTTGCCATTATAGCAATAAAGTGAAATTGCTTGCGTACGCCGGATTTTTGACATTTTTCGGCATTGATAATCCCAGCATTGCTAGATCTATAACCCATATTGAAAAGTTTGGCATTGTCTCTGACACTTGCGTGAAAAGCTTATAAAAGTTCGGCTCCGTAGTTAGGTTCATGGGGCCAAATGCCGAGTTATTATGTAAGAAATGTATTGTCTCGTGGCCCCCTATGTACCTTGGAGTTCCCTTCATACATTCAAGTCTAGTGTGCCTTACTAGAGAGAGTGGGCCCCGGCCCACCAAAGCTATGCTCAAACTTGTCCACGCCGCCTATCAATTTTTGTCGAGCGCAGGCTTGAAACGTAATTCTGAAAACAATAATTTAATGCTTTTCAGGTACCCCATGGCGCGAGGCACTATATCCAAAGCTTTCCCTGAACGTTTGCCACGTTCATTCAAATGGTCCTCCAGTTTGGAGTCTATGCGGCGCGATAACCTATTCAGGCCTGTTTCTGCTGGCGGACTAGTATTGCCACATCTCTATGTCAGACAGTTATTTGCTTGTTTCTTCTTTTTCTATAATAGCTCCCATCAAATTATCGGAACATCCCTTGCAAACTAGCTTTGGGAACCTTGTGCCCAACTTAGTTATCTGTTCAAATTTTACCGAGTGGCCGGTATTATTTGGTTTTATAAAATACGTTTACGATTCAGGGTGTTTTCTAGCAGTTGGCTTTCTTTATGAGTATTATTCTGCGCTTCACATAAAAATCTCTACAAAGAGTTGATATATGTGCTGTTCCTGCCTCCATTATATCGTTCTCTGTATGAGGCATGACGTGTTGAGAACGGTACGTAAAATGTCAAATTCTTATACTAAACCGTTTTACGCGCATGATGGACCGGAATGCTGAACATCTCGTTTGTCTAGTACTCATTTTTCCAGAGAGTGCACCAGCTGAGAGACCACTACGAAAATAGTGACAATAAATTAGACTGGCTGCCATTATTGACTTGTTGGCTTTCCTTGCCACCATTATAGCGCAGTTGTGTTAGGAGGTGTTTTAGTTGCGTGTCTTTATTTTCTACATTAGAATTGGACTAGCTGGGATACAGGCTGATTACTTTTATAAGTATTGTGTGAAGTTCTTTCCTACACTTAACGCGCATAATAATTACCATGCTGGAAATAAAACTTGGCGTCACGCTGTAGGTTGGTACTCTCAGCTTGTTATTTTAGCTGTAGAAGTTGGATTTTCAGTGGATGATGTTTTTTTTTTTGTTAAAAGGCTCAATTTAAGGTCATTGAACTCAGTCGCAAAAAACTACCGCACAGTGTCAAAAATACGACAAAATATTCTGTCATTCTGTCGTAAACGCCACATTTTTCTGTAGTTCTGTAGTACTTTTCTTTAGTTCTGTAGTTGTTCTGTAATATGCTTCTGTTGTGTGTAGTTCTGTAGCGCTTTTCTGTGGTAACTACGGATATTTCTGATCTTACTACAGGACGTTCTGTTGTCGCAACATGTTTCCCGTCAAGTCAAAAACCGCTGAAAAATTCTGTCGTAACCACAGAACATTTTCTGTAGTTTTTTTCCGACTGGGGATTTACTGTATTTACTTTGCATTAGAGCAAGCATTATGCTGGATTAGACTAGGACTAATCAAATGCCTGGTGAAATCTTTGTTTATACAACTGATTCTGGTTTGGCTTGTTACGTGACATGTGTTGAATTGGCTTCTGATCTGTCTAAGCAAACGAATAACTCCTGCGGACGGAACTCGCGGGCCAGGAAATACTTTCTCTTAAACGTTTCGTTGTACTGTACATTTCCTGTCTAGTTGGGCTAGTCAGTTTTCTGCGTGCTGTCCTGTTTTGATCAGTTTATATTTGGCTAAACAGAAGTATTGGCATCCAGGTTGATAGTCTATGTATATATGCATCCTTTTCTTTTCCAGAGCTGCATGAGAACCTACCATTCTGAGAAAGTTCGCAGCATGAAGAGGTCCTAAATGCTATGGTATCGACCGCCTCTGAAAATCTTGGTAAAATATCCGGTTGCGAATAAAATAACAAAATGTTAAACGCCTACAGTTATTTCGGAAATATATTCAGCCTGATTATAATCATCATTATAATCGCATGACGTCCTAGCTCGAATAAAGGAGAACTGCTTCTAAATATAACATTGAGTTACAGTATTGCTTTGCGTACACCTGCCACTGTCTATCCACAAAGTACGGAGATGAATGGATTTCCTGCAGAGCGAATTAATTTTGACAGATGATAAACCGATGAAATGGAGAGTTGGAAGAAAACCGGTATGGTCGGGGTGAATCATTAAACGTGGCATAGCAGACTGCCACAAACAACATAGCAAGAAAAAGCACAACATATGCCTTTATTATATATTGTCACGCACTTCCCGCGGTCCAGAACTGGAGGAAGATGAGGTTTGGTGGGATAAGCAGAAGAGGAAGAGGAAGCTGGCTGTGTCCGCTCTGGTGTGCTAATATCCAGCGCATCCTAACATCTGTGTAAATAAACCTCGTAACAAGTGTGGTTGAGGTGCTGGGTACGGGAAATGGGAATCCGTGGTGGCGAGTCCCGAGAGAAACCAAAAGCCGCAGTGTGTTTCGACAGAACTTCCCCTAAACTGTGACGGTCACTTGTTGGCAGGGATTTGTTAATCATGGCAAGAAATTTTGTCTTATCTACTTCTGAGCTAGCGGTAGGCTTAGAATTTTATGTGCTGGGCACTGCCACTGATTTAAAATTGTCTTCGTCAAAGTTGGCAAGTTTTAGACCACGTGGTATAACAACAGGTTAGTTAGAGCAGTTAGTCGTCCACAAAGAAGCATGGCCATTCATGACTGAGATGATGCGGAGGGGAATCAGAATACTTTTCTTCGCGCAGTTGAGGGTGAGTGGTTCAACCACAGCGTCGAACGCATTACTGGCACAGCTTGAACTAACAACTTGTATAAACTCTGCTGACAATGCAGGAATGACTATGTCGTCGGAAACCGAAAGCGGGCTAGGATTATTTCGCGAATTCGCACAGAAAGCAGATTCAATTCCAGTTCTCACAGAAATGTCTCCGTTGCGAAAGTCGAGGGTTGTCCCACATTGTTCCAGAAAATCGAGTCCAAGAATTACGTCATGCGTTGATCGGGCAAGTGCTGCGAATTCAGTTCGGAATGTGTGGCCGGCGATTACAAGATTCACGGAACAGACTCCAAGTGGGTTAGGCGGTTCGCCACCAACACCACACAATGTCGCCAGATTATCCCAACCAAACATAATTTTACGACCAAGCAAGTTTTTAAAAGCGTGACTTATAATATAAATGGTTGCACCTGTGTCCAACAACACCATAGCACGTACACCGTCCACAAACACTTCCATTCGGTTCTTTAACATCGAAACGGGCAGAGGCATAGGTAAAGTAGAATCATTTGCACCCCGCCGGGGTGGCGCAGTGGTTACGGCGCTCGACTACTGTTCCCAAGGGCGCGGGATCGAATCCCGGCCTCAGCGGCAGCTTTTCGATGAAGGCGAAAAGCAAGGCTCCCATGTGCTGTGCGATGTCAGTGCATGTTAAAGAACCCCAGGTGGTCGAAATTTCAGGAGGCCTCCACTACGGCGTCTCTCATAGCCTGAGTCGCTTTGGGACCATAAACCCCATAAACTAAAGAAGCTTTCAGTGAGGTTTGGAAAGTCAAAGCTGCTTACTAGCCAGTAATATTGCAATGCCACGTCATACACGACAATATAGTAAAATCTGCCCTCTACGCAGTATTTTGTCCTAAGTGCAAAGTGCCGGGTAATCCCTTAAAGGGCACGCTTTCTTACTTCTTCCTGATTTAAACTATCGCAAATGCCTAGTGACTCTTCAACAATTTCTCAATGGGTCAGTAAGGGAGCCGTGCTGGAAAACTCCCCACTTAGTGAAATAATTATTTGTTGTTTGCTTCAAATAAATATGTATTGCTTCAGGAGCTCAGGAAGCGCTTTTTGCGTTTAGGTTAGATAATTTGGTTTAGTGACTAACGTATCACTGAAAACATTCGCGTTATATTTGTTTTAGTGTACTTAAAAATCTATAGGTAGATATTCTTCATATTCAATCCAGAACAACTTACTATTGTAAATATCAAGCTGAACGATCTAGTTGATTAACGCTGAATGATAGGTTTATGGCACGTATGCTACTAACTGACCATTATTACTCGAATCTTTTAATTCGACACGTCGCAGTCAGCGCACGGAGTGGCTAGAGGTGTTTCATCAGGTGTTTCAGGTACTTTTCATCCAGTGCAAGGAACAAAGCATGGCAACTTTATTTTTTCAATTTTGCACTGATTTTGTTTTTGTATTAACCATCTGCGGTACTAATCCCATCCTTCGATGCAATACATTCTTGGCTCTTAAGATAGAGAACGCGGGTTCACACTAAGGAGAATTAAGGTATGGCAACTCTACCCCACGCTCTCACATTGTAGGGCAATGATCCTTTCCGCACAACATTTATCGACGGAACAATTTTGACCGCTTATCTATTTACAGTGCTAGCAGTGTGAAACTTTTAGATCCATGCTTAGCAGCGAATCTCGGTGTTACTCACTCCGGAGAATGAACAAAATACACTTAAACCCATAATTATTAGTTGTTTGCTATCGTAAGCAGGCAAGTGTCACAACACGACTGTAGGGTTTTGTTTCTTTGCAAAAGCGTTCAACAGCATCGTATTAAATAATAGTGCATTATATTTCGCGATACATGAGGCACTTTTTTTGCTCGACAAATATAATCATTTTGCGGATAGCTGAATTATTAATGTTCGCCAAAAGGGCAGTAGATAAATGCTGCACGCTTTGAATGCGCTTAATGCGCGCAGTATTCCTAAATCCTACGGAATGTGAATATAAGAGGGAGGTCGTGTTATTTCGCTGTGGTATATTTCTAGAAAGTTTGCACGTAATCAATAGTGCAGGGACGCTTCACTCTGAAAGAGCCCCATAGCAAGAAAAAAAAAAGTCTGAACTCAGGAGAACCGTTTCAAAAATGCGCGTAGATACGTTATAGCTTCCATAATACAGCAGCAGCACGGCTCGTAGCCATGTTGGCAGGCAGCTGAGGAGGTCAGGTCCACTCTTTAGGTCAATCAAAAAGGAAACTCCAAATTCTTCAGAACAATACTGCTGCGATAAAAGCATTATGCACGAAATAGAAACCTCAAAATCCAGCGATGGACTCGTTACGGCACAACGAGCGGCGTACTCCGTCCCACTATACCCTTGCTCATTTCGGAACTAGGCGGTGCTGGTTGCTACTTTTAAGCGCGCCCCCTCAGCAGCGCAGGTTCCCTATACATCGAGACCATTTCAGCGATATATAACATGACGTATCATAATGTTCAATGTTGATTATAATTACTAATAATAAGTTAGGACCCTAATGTTTTGCAATGATGATAGTTTAGTACATCCGTACTCGTTATCAGCTACGCTACCACATGAATTGAAAGTATAGCATACATATTTTAATTACAATAACTAATTAGTGGTGAATAATGATGAAGTTCAGTTTCTCAAGTATAGTTATGAGTGGCATAAGGTATCCAATTAAATATGACTTCCATGAATTTTAATTCTTATCCCGAATAAGATAAAGAGTAGGAATAACTTGACGTAGACTTAGCCCGGTATACTTATACTCGACACCAGCTATCTAATTATATATGTCTCGATGATGTCGCATGTTTATTGGTAGTTATGATATGAACTGCCTAATTAGAACTTGCAATTAATACAATGCGATTATACTCAACATTAGCTACGCAACTATGCAATACAAGGTTGCTATTAGAGCTGCGACTTTTGCACTGGGTAGAGCTGAAAACGCCCCAGTACTCCGATAACGTCGAGATCTTTAAATATCCAGGTCTTTCAAATAGATTCGAAGATATCAAGTATGGCTCGTCTGATAATCGACATCTTTGCGTCACAACTTATAAATGCTTTAAAAATATGAAACACACTGTCAACGCCGGCGAACAGCGCTCCCTAGCCCTTGGCAGGCCGCTTCTTGCGCCCCCTCAAGATGGCCACAGAAGCTTCACCCGAGCCCATTGGCCGTTATAGACGACTTCCACTCCAGCAGTTTTTTTATAACCTCCTCGGAGTTAATTCCTTTAACGAACACTACTTCTTAGTGTTAATATCTAACCTTCGCTCATAGATTGTAGAGTGGCGTGTGCAGGGTGCTGCATTTAAAACAGATAGGGAGAAAAATCCGCAAACTCGTCAAAAGAATCCGGCAGTCAGTGTGAACACGCATCCGCTGCGCACACACTAGTTCACATGCGCGAAATGCGTACACGTGCACAATATGCGAGGCGAGTACCACTCATGGTGTTCGTAGTCTCCTCTGCTATGCTCCTCACCCCAAACGATTGATTGCCCTATGACTGTGCAATGACAAGGCCAAATTTACTGTATAATAATAATAATAAAGATATTACATTTGTTGGTGCAGTTCGTTTTATAAGCGAGTAAGAATCCCTGTTTTGAGTGTGAGTTTAAATAAAACGTCCCCTTGAAGCATTCTTCTATTCCAGTAACAAATTAGTGAAGTAGAGGAGGCCTGACCTTGCGCTATAACCACGTGACTGTCCTGAAAAATGTTTCTACAAAATATTTTCAAATGCTGGATCACATTGTGAGTAACGGGAAAACACAGAAGTTTTAAACGAGACCTTATTTATATCCTATTAGTAAGCAAAGTTTCCTTCCTTAAGGACTAAATTAATCAAGGTTAGGAGTATGAGCTGTGGTTCGACACTGACTGTAAGCTCATGACTGCCAACTTAACAATATGCCTCCACTCAGAACTATGTATTAACTCTAGCACTGCTAGCAGAGTAAATAATAACATAGACGTGAACATGAAGACCTAAAAATGAATCTGAATACATCCAAGTGTGCTCTAGAAAGACTATAGCAAACTAAAACTGAAGCTAATGCCACACTATACGAAAGTATGAATGTAAAATTGAATGCGAGATGTAAGGCAAATTGCTGGTACTCAGTGGTTTTTAGGATATAAGAATGGGTTTTAACTAAAAAAAAAAAACATTTGCCGAGAGCTAGAAGTCATGACGGGGTGATATCATAATTTTCGAAATTATGAAATAACCTTGGATGCCAGAAAGGAAAAGTACTTTAACAAATAAGGGAAGTAATTGTCCAATAGGGGACATAGCTCATAGTTTTGATCCGTGCGCGCGCGGTCTTGGTTAGGACTAGGCGAAAAAGTTGAATTTTATTTTTCAGTGAGAAGACGGACATCTGTAAAATGACGTGCACAGCTCGGTAGTAACGTTTACATCTCTGCCTTTGCTTAGTCATAAATGAATGAAGATCAGCATAAATGTGTGATACGAAGTACTTAACTTAAAAATTCAATGTTTGTTCACAATAAAACGCACAAAAGAGGTTCAATTCTCTAGAAGCACGGAAGCAAGCCGTTTATTCAGGCTCAAGATTAATATGCCGTAATGTAATGGCTGTACTGTACGCACTTCACAACTATGTCGCAGAACAAAGTGCAGGGGAAGAAATTTCTCATGGACATTCCCGGGACATTTCACTTAGGTGCCGGCCCCGAATGCTGTGTTACCTTGGGCGTAGTTACTATTCTGGGTGGAAACTGAGCGGGAGTAGTAGGGTGAAAGCTGGTAACCTCGTGGGAAATATGTACCGGGGCTGGAGTAGCGTGAAGGCTGGTGACATGTGTTGGGTGGCCATGTATCGGCGCTGCTTTGACGTCGCGTTGCACAGTGTCAGCATGCATGATTCTGTCCTTTGGGTTCTTCGCAGAATCGCTTTCAGATTCTATTGTCGATATGGGAAGGTGACCATTCATAGACGGGTGGTAGTTTTTTCTCTCCGTCTTGAACAGATCTTCGCTGCGGTCGACTGATGATGATCCTGGGTGGTGCGGCTCCATTTGAATCATACTGTTGCCGAACGCTTCCGTAGGTAGTTCATCGTTTCCATTCTCCTCCTGGGGTGGCATTTCATTTGGACGCGCAGGAAAGAGCATATTGCCATCATCGTTGCTTGGCGGCGGTTTTTTAAGAGGCAGTCCTGGCATTCTAACCGGCATTTCTGGCTTCCGCTGCCGAGACGACATCTCACTATCCGGCTTCTCTCCGTTCGAGTAGCTGCGAGTAGCGAAATATAATGCAATGTTAAAAATTTGCAATACGGGAAAGGTATAAATGTATATGCATGCTAACAGCATGCTCTAAATGTAATATACAAAGAAAAAATGTGAGCAATACGATAAAGAAATAAGCGCCTTCTACTTAAGGGCGGGAAGAGCGCACATGCTATTACGCTAGACAAATAACGGGAATTTTGCTTCAATATCACGCTTCTATATATACCAGTGGACTTTGTCTTATGGACTTTGTCTTTTACTGCAAATTAGGAGGGAGGAGGTGAAAAAGGGTAAAGCTAGAGAATATAAAATAGCGTTGTTATAAATGGGAAGACTGAGTGAAATTTATATAGATTCCATGAGATTCCCTAAGATGGCAAAAGCATGACGCTGCACAGGTGGCATATAGTGTATTGTTTGAGTTTCATTTCTCCTCGATGTTCATTTCGGGGCTCAACACTCAAGTGGAATACATACTTTGGAAAGCTGCACCAAGTACACCCTAGTGTACTTGCAGTGCTTGACAAAAAAGTCCAGACCAGTTACCGTAATAGTCATTACTTTCTCAGGGCACTTACTGACGCTTTGGTGCTTCTTTGACATTATTAGGTTGCTCTTATTTATCGCTTATATATTGCTCCTAAAATTGCAGCCTTAATGATGCGGCGAGTTTCATCTTTATTGTTGTCGCAGGATTTATAAGATCCTAGTTCTCGTCAAGGAACGTGTAAAAAATCCATAACATTTTTATCTGCAAACCGCTGTGACCGTATCGCCGCTTTTTGATGTACACTACGCAGTAAAAAAGACAAGAGCGCAGACATCGCTTTTGGGGAGGGCGACATTTTGCTACATCAAAGAACGCTTGGTGACGGTTTCGATAGATGGCACTCAAATTTAACATCGACACTAGTGAAGTATGCCGCCGCCGCGCCTCCAGCCCGTTGGCTGTGTGGTGCCGCTACGTTTGCCATCTGCTTCGTGTCGGCGCACTGTCATGTCGTCTGCTGCGTCACCGCTTAAGGCGAATTGACATGCAAGCGATTGAGCGAACTTATCAACGAACGGCAGTGACAGAGGGAAAAATTGCCGATTTGTTGGAACTGCGTTGCCCTCGGCGATTGAGCCGCCACGAAGGCTCTAAATAGCTGTTTGCGTCGCCGCGGCAGAAATCGCGAGCGTTTTCACTCGCATGCGGAAAAAATTAAACAGCAGTGCGCTGCAGATTCTGCATTGGAGTAATAAGAAAGCACGGATGCTGCTTCTAGTTGCTTAATTCACTTTTTTTTATTCATTTTAGTCTTTAGTACTTTAAAACGGCGCGCCAATCCCTTCCTATGCCCTTTTTCGTCTCTACTTCCGGTAGCGTGACGTCACATCTACGTCACCCTAATTCCCTTGTAGTTTATTCATTTTAGTCTTTGGTACTTTCAAATGACGCGCCAATCCCTTCCTATGCCATTTTTTGGGCTCTACTTTCGGTTGCGTGACGTCACATCCTTGACGTGAACCTAATTGACTGAACTATTTTAGTCTGGTACTTTCAAATGGCGCGCCAATTCCTTCCTGTGCCCTTTTTTTTGGCTCGAGTTCAAGTTGCGTGACGTCAGACTTTTGGCGTCACCTTAATTGACTGATTTCATTAACTCTTTAGTATTTGATAAATTTTGACCTCACCCTATTTGACTGACTTAATTTACTATTTTAGTATTTGATATATTCAAATGTGGCAGCAAGCAATTGGCTAATTAGACCATTGTCGCGTTTACCTTTACATTCTTTTACCTATAAATAATTACCTAATTAACTTATTCCCCTAAATACTTTTCCGACACAATATTACGTCACTCTCTATCAATTGACCCCACTCATTAACCGCTACCTCTTCTCAATTACTCACAACTGCTATGGACACGGTTTTGAGGACGCGTTCTGCGGACAGGAATCTATAAACATAAGCTTTCACATATATATATTAGTGGCAGCCGCGTTTGTTGTCATCGTCATAAAGCCTACTTGCTGCATTCCGCTCGCTCCTTCCTATATGCGCAGCTCCCACGCAGGCAACCCGTTATAGATGTCTTTTTCGTTTATCGATAGCCGTGTTGTATTATGCATGCTATTATTATTACAAAAACGATACTGTTTCTCTTTCTCTTTAGGATACCTTCATTAACAACCAACCACAAACCATATAGCTTGTCCTAAGTTTTCTGTAAATAACAGTCAACAGAATGCGCTTCTCCCACGCATGCCGTGGCGTACACCGTTGATCTCGTTGCATCGTTTGTATAGTCTGCATAATAGAGTTTCTTTCTCTTACTTAGAGAGAAAGCTGGTAGCGCTGCACTTTAGTCACCATGGACGCTCTAAACATCGTAAGTCGGAGCGGTGCGCGGTGCGGGACAGCCGGAAGTTTTCAGGAAAACAGAGGGGCGTTACTGAGATGTCCCATTCCGCAAACGTCAATATCTTTGTGTGCGTACCTAAGTGTTTCTCGATGTGCGACTGTGGGGTGCAGAAGGCTTAGTAGTGAGAGCGGAGAAGCTGACGACGCCTATAAAATGTTTCTGTATTCCAAAGTTCTCCTTAATAAACTTCGGTAAATATTGAGCAACAATATTTCTTTAAAAACATTTACGTTTCAAAGCGCGCATGTTAGAGATGAAATACTGGTTTCTGTGGTGTCCAATAGCTGGCAATTGGGAACGAAAGCTTATTCTGAACAAAGGTTTCACTTACATGCTTTGAAATGAAATTACATTTTTCGCTAACCAGAGAGACCTCTGGCGAATGTTATCGCTTCATATCCATTAACTGATTTGTGTTTTCGAGGGTCAGTCAACGTAGGTATCTTTGCAATGCCGCTTGTTTTAAAGCGGAGGTAGACTATTGAAAGATGGGGCTGTTGGAGATGAACAGTTAGGTCAAGAAGACTGTTGCTTTTGCTGAACTGTTGCCCTCTATTTAAGAAAGGGTCGTTTGGCTATTCTTTTCTGCTATAAGGAATGCGGTATGGGAAGCTACAGAATATAAAATAACTTCATTTGACAGTGTATCAATATATGAAGAACAGCGCACGCTCTACATATAGAGTGAAAGAGCTAATCTTCGAGCCGGCCTGCGTGCTCGGCATGAGATCCGTGAATTTCCTGGAACTTTCAAGAACCTTTTGAAGAGAGCAAGGAATATGATCGAGTAAATAAATTGTGTAGTTAAACTCAAGGAGAGTAACGTATATAGAACTATATAGCAATATTCCTCCGCGGTCTTGGTTTTTAAAAGGTGGTAGAATATTGAAACATGGTGTTATAAAATTAATAATAGAAATTGACTAATCTCCCAATGCATAGAAAAATCATTCTTGAAAATTCTGTTCTCCGCTTGGTAGAATTATTTATTCAACTTTGGAAAATCTGTGGTGTCACCTCATTGCTGATCCTGGTCGGCGATCCTTTGAGCTGTACATGTTGTCCCGATCACGGGCGTAGTCTCGATCTGGCCTACCAAACCAAAACTTTGGTGGGTACTTCCGTCGAATGTCACTTTGAGGACGCCAGATCTCATCGTTGTCCGTGCCACCTGACCTGTCTTGTGACATTTCTTCTGTCCCATACTGGTATGGTGCTGGTGGCCTGCGCCTACGTTAAAGACAAATTTATTACGATCATTGATAGACAATGGCTTTTGAAGAGGCAGTGAGAGTATTCGAGCCGGACTGCTGTCTTCAGCTTTGGACACAATTTCATGGCCCCAGACTTCTTCAGATAACTTTAATTCATTGTGTTTAAAGAGTCAAAGTGCGACATTAACCAGTTGTGCTAATGAACACTCACTTGTTGCCAACTCATTAACCAGTCACTGCCAACATTTCAGACAATGAGCAGGTAACGCTGAGGGAGCACGCACAACATTAGCTGACACAAAGTGATGGTTGTGTAACCCCAATTTCCACATCGATTTTTGATAAAAACCGCTTTGGTTATTGATTTTGAACTTACATTATTGTAACAAATGGTGGAACTTAAAACATAAAATAATCTCAGGAGAGGTGAATCTCAATATAAAAAACTGCATCAAGCTATGTTAGAGGAAATTAATGTACCCTAAGTATAAATATCATGCTGACCAAGAAATTTTAATTTTCGACAGCATCTAATATTTTGTTTTTTTCATAGCGTGGGCAATAGTCCAGAGAATTTTAATTGTAGAGCACAGCTTGGGTTGTGTTAGTTCCAGATATTTCAAATCGATTCTTCGATGGAGGCGAAAAGCTAGGCGCCCGTGGGCTGTGCGATGTCAGTGCACATTTAAGAATCCCATGTGGTCGAAATTTCCGGAGTCCTCCCCTCCTCTCATAACCTGAGTCGCTTTGGGACGTTAAACCCCAAAACCAAACCAAACCAAACCAAACCAAACCAAACAATTTCAAACTACTTCCTGTAATATTATGTAAATTAGGTTTTTTTCGTTAGAGACAATCTTATGGGTGTATAGCCATGCATTCTTTGTCACAGGAATCCAGGAAAAATCGCACAATTGTCACGGTGTCTTTTCTTTCCTGTATTTACATCTATTTGGTGCCCCAGGTGTCCTTGCATCAAAACCATTTTTCAGTCTTTACGAAATCATCTCTACGAAATCAGGTGCCGCTTCTATGAGGTCCATGCGCAATCTATTAGATCACAACATTTGTTTAGGTTTGAAAAATATATAGCCTTAGTGCACTGGCTTTAAAGTAAAATGAAAATATACTTTTACCACAGGTTTAAGACAAAATAGTTCCACCCCTCCAGATACCAAGTTACGTGACACACAAATGAAGTGTACTGCCTATTCAGCGGTTATGTTTATGGGGTCATTAACTTATTTATCTTAGATTTCTAGTTTTGGGATGCCTTGAAAAACATTATTTTCAAATTTTTACAGATGCTTTCAAAAATAACTATTACTGCAATAACTAAATAGTGGCTATACCTTGATGGTGATCTTGGACTCCTCGTGCGGTACTTGTTCCCGAAGCGAGGGGGATAGGGTCGCCATCGCCAGGGTTGAATGCCTTTTTGAGGACGGCCAACATTCTTGTAGTGCATGTGTTCTCGCTCGTCTGGCGGCATTTCGTCGGTGTTATCCTCCATCGACGATGAATCCCTGCGTCAATGGTTAAAGATAGACATTTAATGTTGTCCTTCTCCTTTGGCGGCACCCATTTAGGAGTCTGTCGTGCTAACCTAGCATGAATTTTTGCCTCCATCCCTAGACGCGAATATCCTGCATTCAACTTCCCTAGATACAGATAGCAGCTTGGAGTGAAATTGATTAACTGCAAAACTGACAGATTTAAGAGTTGTTCATGTTGCATTACACATACGGGAAACGCATGCACTACAGATTGCCGAACGGCTAACTGTAAACGTGCCAGACATTGAACGGTAATCTCACCTTGACTAACGCACGTAGAAACCCTAATTGAAGAATCTAAATACGATTACGTGAAGTAGAGTGATGTTATCATTGCATGAAATTCAGGCCTGCTTGTGTGATAGGGCACTTTTTGTCACAATTTTACTTTTCTGCCATTTGATAGAGAGTTTAAAGTACAATTTATACAGACAAACATGTCAGTATTCTGAAAAACGTTCAGCAAGGCTGTTCGGTTTGTGATCTGTAATTATCGAACGAGAGAAGTACTTGGAGCAGTCCACATATATATCCCAGAGAAAGCATCAATCTTCATGACTAAAGGGTATTCGTTTAGGAAAGATGCTTTTCGGCATTGAATTTTTTCGACCAGTGTAATGACCTATGACCTATAAATAATTTGAACTCAACAAAAGAAGCATCTTACTGAAACATGAAAGCTTGCCTCAGTTCAGTTCAGTCGTTCAGTCGTGTCCGACTCTTCGTGACCCTATGGAACATGTCACGCCTCGCTTTCCGGTCTCTCACTATCTTCCTAACCTCACATAACTTCCTCTGCAGCGCCTCGAGGAGGCCATCTAACCATCGCGTTCGCTGCCTATCCCTTCTCCGGCGACCCTCAACCTTTCCCAACATTAAATCTTTCTCCAGTAACTCCTCTCTCCTCATCAGATGACCAAAGTAGCTGAGCGAATGCTTGACTAGGCACTATCTTTATGCATCGCTGTTTTTTATATGCCACGTTCATTGCAGCGGCAAGTGATTGAGTGTTTTCTCTTCTGCTGTAATAGAATGAAGGCGATGCAGGTAAGATATAAATCACGCAAATAAATATTTCATTTCAGTCTGACCGCACCTAAGAACCACAAGAGTCTGGCCCACAGTTCAGTACGAAGGACTGCACGTTCTGGTCAAGACCTATTTTAGTTGTGCGCAGATTTCCGACTAAATCGCCCCAGGATAACGAGGCTGAGCTCTTTTTGTGAAAGCAGGGCAGGCTGTTTTTCTTCCCGGAAGTACTAACTTTTTCCGGGAGTTTATGCAGATTTAAAAATTAGCTGTGGTTTAGGTTTGTTTAAACATGGTGAGAAGCCATCGCTTCCCGTGGCTACGCCTGGTACACCTTTCTTTCTCGGTTTGTTTAACTATTGTTGTTTCTTTGGACTTTACCAGGCGTAGCCACATCAAGCTACCGCTTCTCCACAGGTGTAAACGAAGCTCTCTCGTTTCACATGCGGCTGGCGTCGTGACGTCACGGCGACAGCTCCTCCCCGGGGAGCCGCGCTCAGTAGCTGTATACGTGACCTTTGACCTTTTCCAGGCCCCCTGTGGTCTAACATAATGTTTTACTTTGGCTAATCCTTTAAGGTCATTGTGACACACGGCGATCTCCTGACTTACCCTTCGTAGTGAAGTTACCACTTCAATATCCTTGGAAGCAACCCTCATTGCAGGTGTGGGAATATGCAATCTTCGTGACAGGTATTCAAACCTCTTGGCATAATCGCCACGCTGTCGTCGTGCCGAGTAATGGTATTTCATGGCGCCCATGACGCGGTTGAAACCAACAAATTTAGTTTATGTGCCTACATTTAACTTATTGATCTCAATGCACCAGGTCCCACGGGTGTGAGGCGCGCTGGCGCCCTATTAGATCAGAACTGTTGTTATGAACCATGGTAAATACTGTGCTCTTGTCGGCCTTGTCGGCACTATTCTGTTGACCACGGCGTGCTGACCATTCCTGCTTTGTGAAACGTGCGCCAAGCAGTAGCACACTGGTTTGATCATGTACAGCGAACTCTGTCAACGAGCACTTGTGATAAGAATTGATTTAAACATGGAAGGCGACTCTTGCGCTGGAAGCGCCGTTAGAGGGAGCAGCGTGTGCACTCCCTAGGCGGTGAGTTTTTGCTAAGAAGACAAGACAGCGGGTTTACTGCGTCGTTCATTTAGCAACGCGGTTGGTGGTGTCTCGCATATCGTATCTTCCTAATTATTGAATTTTTTATTCTGAATTGCACATTGAAAACCCCTGATATACGTTTATTTATTCTGGAAACCAGCGGTCATTTTTTTATCATTTGCTGGTGCTCTATTGAGTAGTACACGGCTGCCATGTTCAGAAATCTTCGCACATAATTTTCTTTTGAAAAAGCTGATTAGACCTCTATGCTACCTGGCTTAATTTCATGAAAATTAGAGAAAAAAAAACATACTTCTCGAGGGCGCTGTTATATAGCCTTGCTGCAGCGTTGTCAAGTAAAACAGAAGTTACATGCATTGCCAATTTTTGGGGTAATTTCATGATTCCCGAATATGTACAACGTTCTTGCACATAGCCCTTCATTTTAAGAAAACGTGTGGAATATGGTGCTATTGTTATGAAGATATTGAACGGAAGGACAGAGAAACTTTCTTTTGGGCGAGATTGTTCATTACATCGTTAGGAGAGCTGGTAGCGTAACTGCAAAGAGAGGGACTGTGCTAAGCGAAGAATGAAATGTCAAGAAAAGGTGTACGGACCTAATTGGTTGCACAGTGCTCCCTTGTATACCTCTTATTGTCGTGCCCAACGGGAGAATATGTGTTGATTACCCACAATGTCTGGATGACAGGTTGTACCCGACGAAAGGAGGCATTGGCCAGACGCTTGGCGTACTGTATAGAGGAAAGGCTGGTGACGGCAGATTTGACCGCCAGTTTGCGACTGTCCTCACTTCTTTGTGTCTTGTGAAGAAAAAAACAAACCCCTTGTCTCGTAGACCTGCATCGCCTCGCCTTTTTATTAAAGCGATGAAAAGAAAATTGAGCATAGGTTAAAATTAGATGTATGCGCTATGGGGCAATGCGGGCAGTGTCATCACGAATATGGACAGGATAGTCAAAGTAGCCGAAAAGTTCTATACAGCTGCCGAAGTAGTCAGGAAAATAATGAGATAAGCAGTAGTCAAAAGCAGTCCGTATTTCCGCAAGTGACGAAGGACGAGTTACTCAAGCTTTAGAAACTATCAAAAGGGCAAAAGCGACTGGGAGGATCACGTCAATGCAGATTTGTTTGAGGACGTAGAGATATCGTGACAGGAAAAGTGGCCATCCGGTATACGCCATTCCTGGTGCCGTCGACGGTGCCGGAACCATGGAATAATGCAAACGTTATCTTAATTCATAAGAAAGGTGACGCTAAGTACTTGAAAAATAAAGACCAATCAGCTTACTATATGTCACGTATAAGGCGTATTACTAAGGGGATCGCTAACAGAATCAATACATTCTTCAATTAAGCACACGATCAAGTTGGTTTTCGGAAAGGGTACTTCAATAGCGACCGTACCCATAGAAGAAACGTTACCAGAGCCTTCGACAGCAAAGAAAAGCGACGCTTAAACGAAGAAAAAAAAACATAAAGCATGTTCCATTTGATAGTTTTTGTTGTGGCGGTAGGAAGAAGGAAAAGAAAATGCATGGGCCTGCTACTGGCTGTGTAGCTGAGCCACCTCCGCTGCCTCGTGCGGCCAGAAAAGAAAATATACAAATATAAAGACGCGTGCCGCAACAACAGCCGTCGTCCACCACCACAGAAGCAGTGGCGGGTGCAATGACGGCCTACAGCAAATAAAAATCACTGGCTGGCTAGCCCCCGCCGCAAGCCCATCCCAGCCCCGTAGAGCCAGGAACTGCCACCCTTCCGTTCGTATATTCCACTTGACGGCATGCCTACTCTAGCCAATCAAATACAAACAAGCACCCCAATACAACATGCTATCGCGGCCGACGGCAGTGAGAGCGTACTGCTTCAGGTAGCTTAAGAGAGGTCGGCATACAACGCGCAGGTGAGACGTTTGGAAAGAAACGAGAAGATAGAAGACTCGAAAAGAACCGAGAAGTAGAAGCTGCATGCCCGTCCCTCATTATTCCCTAATTCCCCAAACACCGGTGAAAAGCCATCCCTCTAAATAAAATCTTTATTTATTCAGAGTGTAATCAATATATTTAGAGATGGCTGAGGTCTACTTGGATAGGAAAACATCGTTTTAAAATTGTGCACGATATCAAAAGGGTGGTTATCAGTGAAATAAAAACAATCTCTATACCTTGATGGTGATCCTGGTTGTCTGGACCGGTGTCTGTTGCCGCGACCAGGTCGACTGGGCTTACCGCGGCCTGGGGGGTAGGGTTTTCGAATTCTTCCCATTGGAGACCAACGCGGCCAATCCTCTTCGTCTAGTTCGTCTTCTGGCATTTCGTCACTCCCATCTTCCATCGGTGATCGTATCATACTTCTGTGTTTAGGAAGGAGCATATTATCATGATAATTTTGCGAGGGCTTTAAGTGGCTTGTTTTGCCATTCTAGCTAGACCTGTTGCCTCTATCATTGAATGCGAGCCTAATGCATTCGATGACTATCAATTTTGAAAGCTGTGTGGGATGACACAGATTGCAGGTGCTATTCAGAGGCGTCATTCAGGCTTGTGAGTATCGTAAGCCTGATCATATGCTCTGACCATATCAGGTAAGGTTTGGAGCAATCTACGAAGCGTATTTTAGGTTTTGCGAATGCAGGAATATGGCGCGCATAAAGATCAATAAAAATCAAATAACGGCTATGTGCCCCAAAATTGTAGCTTTATCTGCTGATTGTATTGTTTCCTTATATTTTGCTTATTTTTTTCCTATATTCACAGCGGGTGTTGGATAAGTTTTAATTAATATAAAGTAGATTCAATAGAATTTTAGTTGGCGTATGCAAAATAGTAATAGGGGTCATGGCTGAGAGAAGGATTGTGTCTTCAAGCCAGAGTCTATTATTTACATGACTTAAGTGAGAAATTTGGATAGCTTTAACAAAGGGAGAAGGAAAGTATTACCGCTCGATCTTCGGGCCTTGTTGTGATGATTTTATGGCGATGCTGAAGTTCATGTTTTTCTTGATTATCGATCATATTATGCCTTTTGCATTCGCCTGCCGTCTCTAAGTGTATTATCGCCTCGTGTGAAGAATTATGAAAGCATTCTAAGAGTATTTTCTCTGGGAGAAATTTATAATGTTTTTGTTCCTCCTGGTTATTTCAATGGAAAACACGAAGATATGCAGTTCTTTCGGAAACCATTGTGTCCAGCCAAACTGCAACCAGTTTAGGTGAAAGGCACCTGAAGTTTAAACTGATCATCGTACTCAGTTCATATGACCCGGTCAACATCAGTATTCTTCGACACCTTTTTATTTTAAGGTAACTGAACAAAATTGTTAGATATAGCGTTACCATAAGGATGTGTATGTTAAAGCTTTCCGAAGTATACCACATGTTTCATTGGAAAATGTAATCTGCGCTCACATGAAGTAGTTAACGGTACCATATAAGAGAAATATCTGTGTTACAATTCAATGATATACACAACAATCGTAATCATAAGCAACTTTCTGCTGGAATGTGTGCTTTTCCTGGTATTTGAGGAATGACAAATGTGTCTCCGCTATTTTGTTCACTCATAAAAAGAACCGCTATGACATTCATCCTCACCAGAGACTAACGTCAGATACACTGCAAGAAAGCAGGCTTATCGTAAATTGCAATATGAGTGCAAATACACCGTCGTCGAAGCCACAGTTAATGATTTGGGAGCAGCAAAACCCTAATAGCTCGTGTCATATTTTACTCCCCTGTAGCGTCATTAATGCACAATAGCTATTCTCGCTTTATATATCCTTAAACCGTCCGCTCTTTTAGTTAACTACGAGGCATGTGCCCACAGCCGCACCTTGTGACGAGATATACAATAAAGCTTGAAGCCATGTCCTTTGCAATACGTTGGTTGTCATCTACAGCGATTTAGCATACTGTGCTATAAATGTCCTTATTTTTGTAATAACAAAGGCACATTAAGTGTTTTGCATCATATGATGGAAGCGTTCTTTAGGGTATCATCTCATGGGCTCACCATGGGCTGAAATCTACTAGAAGGCATTAGGTGCATACAATCCTATAACTAAATTGTAGCAATATACATTTTTCAAAGCTGCTTCAGTCTATCAAGTGAAGCCGCGTGACGCCTGCAGGTCAGCTGAACGTTGTGTATGCAGATATTGTTGCAAAAGAGAATAAATAAGCGCTGTCTTGGTAGAAAAATCGTGAAAAGAACATTTGGAAACTTAATAATAGCGGTTTGCGTGAAAGTACGCTGTTTGCAATAACCACGCACCTAGTTCAATGTATGAAAAGCACGCAATAGTGAAGCGCTTAGGTTATTGTCGGCACTTGGCTTTTTATCTCAGTAGCAATGCAGCGCCAGGTTTGGAGCCGTCGCGTATCGCCGGTCGGCTGCCGTGTTTGACCTTGAACACGAACCGCTTCAGCTGAGCTCCACCAGATGGCGGCACCGTCGGCGCGCCGCGCGTTGCCGAGCAGATGATTCGCCGCTGCTTCTGCCTCGACGTGTTTGCTTTGCTACGCAGGCTCCTAAAGAGAGGTGCAAGCGACAAGCTGCGGCAAGGAAGCGACAACGTGCACAAGAGACAGTGGAAGAAAGTGAAGAACGCCGTGCTAAGGGTTGTGCACAAGATGAAGCTCGGCAACTGTGTTCTAGCTTTCCGAGTGCTTCCGCCTCATCGGCTAATGATTAACACATGCCGCAATGCCACCAAGCGAAGACAGCGCACTGAAGAATTGCCGGAAGAACAGTCGTAACCGTTGTGTATCATGTGCTACTCTATAGCCAAATTATCGAACCACACAAGCTACGCCACAAGCGAACATACAAGCGTAACTACGCGGCCATCGCTAACGCAATTTGCCAGGCTTTAAGAGAGCTAAGCCACTGCCAGTTTTTGCACTGAAACCATTTTCGTCGTCGAACTGGTTTCCTTCTAGGGTTTCGAGGGCAAAATCTTAGCATTAAATAGGCAAAAACTGCTCATTGGTGGCGCTCTACGGGACATGAGAGCGAGAAATAGACCTACGCGCCACTTATAATCATTTAACTTGCTGAGAACCCATTAAAAATGAAGAGGTCATTCCGAACTGACAAGTCGGGCTTAGAAGCTAGCTGTGATGTTGGCAATGCAAATTTATCCTTCAAAGGATTTGCGAACGCTAAAAGCGAGAAATGTGCAGTGTATGAGAAGTGTGCCCGGCGAACCAATGGAACATCGCGTGGGACTGTGCCAAGTTCCCGACCCTAAGCTACTGCCTGGACATATCCGCCCCAACATCAAATTGCGGTGCAAAGTAGAGACAAGCACCATCAACTATGGGCGTCCAGCAGGCCCGAGATATGCGCGAAAAGTACAAACCTCATGACACACAAAAAGCGGGCCGGAATTTGAGTAATGCAAAGTAGGGCATAACAACTGGTCGAGGCTTGGCCAGCTTCATGGCGTATTAAATCGTCGTTTGCCCGCTTTTCATTAAAGATATATTTACGTACTTAATCTACTAGCGCTTGTAACACTAGTGAATTTTAAAGCTCAGTTTCAAATAACCTATAGCGCGTGCGCGCACTAAAACATGTTATCTTACAAGTTGGTAATGCCAATTCATGACGGAAGGACATTTCTTCAGCGTTCTTCCGCATATGCACTCATTCCAGCTTTAGTAGTGCTGCAAGCAACAACAGCAATGGAGTCCAGTCGCTGTGTGGTGCAAATACGATAATTAATTTTGCTACGTTACTACGGTTGGTTATTTGAACCATCGCTTTAATGGAAATGAAAGTGAAAATAAATTGTTATGGTCACAGAGCGTGCGTAAATTGTACCTTTCTGTATTTTGGAGGAGCTCTGGGTGATAGAATTTTAGATAACAAAGGCCGAATGCTCGTGACAATAAACTCAGGGCCAGTGCAGCAGAAACAGCCGACATATACATCGTTATTCAATGCACCAAGTTCATCTGGGGTGCTGGAACCACTTTTTCAGCTGCTATACGGCCTTTGATTGATTTAAATACGCGCACAACTCAACTATATGACAACTCAACAATATATGATCCCGGCCTCGGCGGCAGTTTTTCGATGGAGGCGAAAAGCAAGGCGCCCGTGTGCTGTGCGATGTCAGTGCACGTTAAAGAACCCCAGGTGGTCGAAATTTTCGGAGTCCTCCACTACGGCGTCTCTCATAGCCTGAGTTGCTTTGGGACGTTAAACCCCGCAAACCAAACCAAACCATCAACTATATGACCCTGAAGCCGGTACTTTTCTATCTATATCATAAACAATACAGACCCCGCCTAACAGCCTTCCAGACCGCTTCTGAGCTTCAGATAGCAAGAGGGCGGCGTTTTGTGACAAAAATGCGGCACTGCCCAATTCAGCCTTGTGAAACAAAAATACACAACTTTCATAAAGGTTTCCGCAAATATTTCTGTCTGCGCCCGCTGGTATATATTTGTTAGGATCGAAGCATAGGATATGCTGGAGCGCCCTCCTGAAGATGTCACAGTGATTTTGAGGCTATAGGAGCAATGCACCGAGGCACCCCACCCGACACTCGGTTAAAGTGGCCCCTCTACTACCCTCACCCTGACTTCCACCTTCCAATCATTATCGTTTACTTCGACATTATTCTTGCAGTCAAACTCAAGCTCAATCTCTAGATTCTAATGTTCGCGTTACTCCATGAAGGCTATAAATGGCGCCATCAGTGGATGCGTCTCTATGCGCATTATTAAATTTACTTCAATCAAAGCAATGAATACTTTCAGGACTAACCTGGCTTAAAAACATGTATTTATGCCAGAAATGCTCGATAATATTACATATTACCAGTATACGCTGCTTTTAAACAAAAATGCTCGTCACTATTCGAGCACTATCATCTACTGCTTTTAACAACCATGAAACATCGGTCGCAAAACTGTTGACACCGGAGGCGCCGGCTTGCCTGTGTATTTTAAGCTCAGCTCAGAACATAACTATAAAGGCGTAAAGCTTCATTTCAGACCAGTGTTTTGTGTGGGCCCGCAGTAATGAACACCACACATGTTTGTAAGCAACCCTCATTCCGGGCACTAAAATAAACTAGGACAGGAGACTTCCGAGCATAGACACCTACCTTTCCTTGTATCTCCAGCAAGTATCACTTTTCCTGGGTACAAAAACCCTGAGCATTTACTAACAAACAGCTTGAAATTAAACACGTTCTGGCTAATTTCGGTTATGTTATTGTTGGTGCGTATGGGATCTATTCAGCTTTTATTCTTGTAACACATGAAACGCACTACTTGCTAACTGGTAAAAAATAATCCTCGCGTTTTTTTAGGAGCTCTATTATGGCCCCATGGACGCACGTACAGATTCAAATACGACCGCACAGTCTAACTTTGTGACAGTGCCAAATAACATAAAGCCTCTTTAGAGTGGTGTTCACTATTCTTCTATTCGATTCGGCAATCCCTTCCGCCATTTTCGTGAAGCGTACGATGTGGAGCGAAAGGGCCTCTATGTTTTCGTGGCTGAGCTCGATGCTGATGCCCACGGGGAACATCACAAATACGAGCGGCAGAAATATATATTGAACTTTTGCACCCCGAATAAACAAAAAACTTGCTCTGAGCTCAAAATTGGAGACTGAACATAATGAAAAATTTTAATTTCACGAAGCCTCTCGCCCAAGGTCCACATCACTGCTAGGGGATTTCGCCCGTGCTGGGACCTGTCAGCTTTTTCACAGTGAAGCTGCCCCCGAATCCAAAAACGCGGTAATTGCTGCTGCCGATTCGTCGGTTGTTGTGCCTGCTGTGCCGGATGACATAAGTTTTAAACTTTTTTCGAGGCTTGTAATGCACGACAGGATCATTCTTTGCAAAAAAGCAACCTATCTCCAACCTAGTACGCACCTGTTTCTTTCTTCACCGAGCATGCCTTTAGCCGACGGTCTCCCTCTCGTTTGCGGCCGTACATGGCATGGAGGTCTCCCCGGTCTTCCGTAAGGATCGCAGGATGCATTGGGGTTGATGCCGTAAAAAGGTTTTTTTCTACGCGGTTCCTCATGGTCATCTTGTTCGTCCGATTCGTCTGGTTCAGCTGGTCCCATTGGTTCATGATCTGTCTCCCCATCCAAAACTTCTGCACCAGCAGTTGGGCCACCCCGCATTTTGATTCCCATGTGCTGCTTTACGCAATGCTGAGTAAAAATGTAGCTTGAATCAGTGAATCTTTAGGCTCAACAAAAGTAAAGTACAATAATGAGTAAATGTTCTAACGCCTCTCAAACTAAGAACATTTTGACGTTATTGTGCGTGCCCCTACTCATAATTATCCAAATGCTAGCCACTAGCGTTTCAGTGAACTGGTCGTCAGGACAACACTAAACAGCACGCAAAGTACGGCCCTGCGACCAGTCAGAAGCCAGAGAAATAAGCACAGACCTAAAGCAGCACGTGAAAAAAAAGCACAGGTCAACACCACATACAAGGACACACGACACATAACATGTATAGCACGCCATCCCAAGAGAAGGGAGGAAATAAGCACGATGACAACAAAGCACAGCGCAGCTCTCTGCAGGTATGCGGGAGAGCTAGCTTTGTGCTACAAATGCAAGAAAATCCCACACCGCGGCGACGCTGTTCGGTTCTTTAAAGGGAAGGTGCACCGATTTTAGATTTCGATGAGTTTCGAGCGGGTGAATGATTATAACTTGTACTTAAAGCATGCAAAATATCTTGGCGCTAGCATTCGAAACAGTGGCGCAATTAGCGATTAAAATCGCCACGGCTATCAGGCTTCACCGCACTGCACAGTGACGCATGATGACGTCATTGACGGAACCGGTACGTTTTCTGCATACACACACCTGGTTTGAAGAAATGAAAAGAAGACTGCTGAAAACAAAGCCCTAGAAATGTTGATTAGCACCGTCAGAAAATTTGCAGCAGTACGTGGGCGAATGAACATCAGAAATATTACCGTCTGTGACGTCATCACTGAGCTTCTCCGCAGAACTATAGTGCTGTGAGGAGAAGCTCAAGGTGCAATCTTCGATTATGCCATCAGTTTAAATGCTAGCTCAAAAACACTTTGCATGCATTACCTACAGCCTATGTAGATTTGAACCCTTGAATATCGCGAAATTCTCGAAAAGTGATGCAGCTGCTCTTTAATTTTGCAGGGTTCTTAAGAGCATTCGAAGTTTTGATAACGAATCGAATGTGTTTGTTATTCTATTCGCGTGGTCTTCGACAACATTGCATTTCGAGTCTTCCTTTGAGACATTCGACGAAACGTTTTCGGCAAAAATTTTATGGGTAATTACGTTAGCCAAGTAATTAAAGGGCCACAAATATTATAATAAAGATTGTTGGCAGCCGAGCACAAATTCTGGTATTTTTGGCATAGAATGGCCGTTATTCTTAACTTCGTCAAGGGCTGCCAGGTCAGTGTATTGTGTACTGCGCGCAAAAGAACTTTCCGTTGTTGCTAATGCCGAGGTAACCGTGAGCAGCAGAGGTAAACACCGACGCGCCGAAAAAGAGCGCCGTCAGCTGCTTTGGGCGGTCGTCTAACATCATCTTTTCGTCATCATCATCAGCCTGACTATACCCACTGCAGGGCGAAGGCCTCTCCTATATTTCTCCGCGGAACTTTTGCCAGCACCCGAGGCATACTCGGCCATACTAGGAAACTATAGCGGAAGAAGAATGCGATATCCCCCACCGCACAGTTCTCTCACCAGAGAGGAAGCTGTCATATGGAGACAATTACAGACGGGGTCATACTCAAACCTACACATACTAAACAAAATTCACTCTACCATATACGCTGACTGATGTCCGTGGTGCGATGAAAAACCAACATTTTATCACATCCCATGGGCCTGTCAAAACATAGATGTGGTCCCCAAATTTCGAAACCCGAGTGCGGAGCAATGGGAGACTCTGCTGTCCGGCGACCGCTACGAAGACCAGCAAGGTCTGGTACAGCGAGCCCAACGGGCGGCAGTTGCCAGCGGAGCCCTGGACTGAGGGCAACCGACCATAGTGAAAAAGTGGACGAAGTCGACGAAGACTTGTGGATTCAACAAGCAGACATCTCTGAAGACGTCCAAAAAACCGCCAAGAAATATAGGGCTAAATAGAGTTTTTCCTCCTCCTCCTCCTCCTCTACCTCCTCCTCCTCCTCCTCCTCCTCCTCCAATTAACCCGGTTATGTGCTAGCTGCATCCACTTGACCCCTGCGAACTTCTTAACCTCATCCGCCCACCTAACTTTCTGCCGCCCCCTGCTACGCTCGTCTAACAACCATTAGCAAAACGAAGCAGTTTTGTCGTTCTCTACTAAACAATATATTTAAGTTGCAAAACAAAAAAGTCCTGCCGACTAAGTCACATCAGCGCGGAATCTATTGCATCTGCCTTCATCGCGCTTTCTACGTAATATTGATGATATTTCCTTGGACAATGTAGGTTAAAATGCAAGCAATGAAGTTTACAAAGCAGTGGGAATGAAAAGCAGTCAATGGTATAAGTAAATAGCACCGGCAATGTTTACACTTGAGGACTGAAGTTAGTTCTAAAGTAACGTAATATTGTCGGAACAAATTGCGCTCTTATTATGTTTCTTTTTTTTTGCGAACAGATGCCTGTTAAGTCTACAAAACTCAGTGAACAGAGTTGTAGTTTACTGGAGCAACAGATGTTGCCGCCTTTTGCTGTCAGTGAAATATTTCAGTTATTTCCTACTGCACATATTCATTCTAAAGCAATTAATCATTTTTTCTTAAAGGCACTCAGTTCTGTCGCACCAAAATAGTGATATGTAATGGCTACATATAGCATGAAAAGACACGATTGGGGCGCCGTTTTCGTTAACAATGTTACTCTTTAATAATACCTAACTACCTTACTGTTTACGGCATGAATTCGTTTATATATGGCTCCAATGACATCAGCAAAGATAGAGATCTTGGATAGGGGGCAAACAAAAAGCCTTAAAATTCAAATGAAAAAACTCAGGTGCATTACACTAGTTAAACGTGTAGAGTGAGAAAATAGTATTTTGATTATATTTCCTTGCGTACGTATTTTGGCGTGCGCACAAACTACCTGACAAGACGGATGCAAACAAATCCTAGCACATTAAAAGACATTTGGCCAGGACATATTTATATATTGTAGGTAGAAAACCCCGGTTCCCATTCACGGTTTCTAGCCAGCCGAATTTTTTTGTTCTACCCGCCAACGTGTAGATTTGTGCAGTTCTTTTGTAAGTTCTTCATCACTGCTGGGTACTTATGCTGCGTACCAGTCTCAAAAAACCATACTGCAGAACAGGTGCAAAAGTCACACAATTTTCAAAGCTGAATATTTCTTGCACATGTTGCCTCTATTCCCTGTCGGTTTAAGTTATTTCAAAGGGTTGAGGAACCCGTGACATGGGTGTTAAATCTACCCTCTTTGCTGCATGTAACTGTAGAATTCAGCCACCGCCATTTGCTTTTCGCATGGCGTACGTTGCATATTGTAGAGCTAGCGGTACAGAACTGAACAGTAAATGTCAAAGACGTATGTCCAGCCGGGAATAAGAAATGATTCCTTACACAAAAGAAATAAGGTGTATTGATTGAATTCGAAATTTCTCTGAAATATCACGCAAACGATCCAGTAAGCTATTTTTATCCAAAACCAAACGTTAGGTGGTTACATTCATATAGTAGAGCGCCGCTACTGTTTACAGGAGCTGCCATTTGAGTCATGGCCGTTTTGCCGCGGCGTTAAAGACTGCAGTTATTGTCATCATTGGTCGCAGAGGTGCAACCGAGGAACCTAAATGATTCGGTCTATATTGTTGCCTAATCTATTCGCCACCAGTTTGTCTGTACTCAAATGAACCAGTTTCATATCGCCTTCTCGTACTGTTCAGCGTATTTTATAGCCTGATTCTTTTGTCAAACTTTTTGTAATCGGTAGAAAGTTTCGCTGTTTGAACTTACCTCGTATCCGTTGTGAAACCGGATTGCAGGAAACTTCCTAGAAATTCTCTTTGTTGAAAAAGCAAAGGCAACGAGGGAAATGTCAGCAGGAATGAAGTGTAATGGTAAATGCATTCGGCGATATTACAAATAATAGAAAAACACAATGTGCATATACTTGCTAAAATGCACGGTCGGTAACTTTTGAATCTGATTTAATACTACTTTCTTGTTACAAGGATATAGATAGCTGGTTGATCCGATTAGTCCCAGAACACGACCTTGTGATCCTGCAGAACGATCGTATGTTGCATTTGCTGTAGATCAAAGTTATTTCTGTTATTGGAGATTTTATAAGCAGACCAACAGTAACGAAACGTCCCCTTTCCCAATAAAAGATGCCTTTTTTTCCGCAACTACGAGATGAAACGAAAATGTTCTGAAATGAAAGAAGACCCCAATAGCACTTGAGAAGGTAAATGTGTGGCCATTTTTGTGTCATTAAAAGTGGCCCAAAATTTTTGTTTTAAGATAGCATTGAGTGCCGAGGTGAGCAACACGCGGATCTCAGAATTGAGAACTTGAATCATGAGTCGGCGTTCACGTATGCGTTCTGACTAATCACTTTCCATTCATGGTAGAACGAGTTGTAAAAGATGGGTGCACTAATTTAAAAACCGAACAAGGATTCAATGGGAGCCTCAGTCGGCTGGCCAACGGGTTGGCAAGAAGTGAAGTCCATTTTCCACTAGCTGGTGAACTCAGACTCCACTTCAGTCACATTGGAAAGTGGAACTCTCCCTTCCAAATTAATTACACGAGACTAGCGACAGCGGTTACCAAACTCATGCTTGGCTGCCGCTAGATCTACTTGTTCGACAACACCTGACTAGCCGCAAACTGTGATATTTTTCTCTCTTGCCTATTGCTGACACACCTCATCATCTGCGTGCTCTTCAGAAGTTATAGTTGTCCTGCGTATTGGCTTCGAGATTTTACCTATAGCCACGTACATGGGATAAAATATGATGCAATGAGCTTTTTCGTGCCAATGTCTCGGTCATACAAGCCCCCGCAAAGGTTCTTTTATACAATGCTCCCAAAACTTGACTTCAGGGACCCGATGTGGCGGTGAAAAAGGAGGAGCGAACGTTTGGAAAGAACCCACTGTTTGGCATTGCGAAGCCTATGCGTTATTCCACGCCTTTACAGTGTTAATTACAGCAATGAGCATTAACAAAATCAATTTTAAATATTTTGTACCAACAAGAGGAATTCTTTCTTAAAGATGCGTCTTCAAGACAGCCTAACATCAGGGTTCTAAGAGTAACCTCTCATCTCCATCGATAACTGTTTTCTTACCACTATGCTGAACTTTTGTAGAACAAGGAAAGCTGTAAAACGAGGCAGAGAACAATCCGTCCGGTGTAGGGTTGGTCTCACAATGTTCGATAAAGAAATCGGCTGTAGTTTGAATGGCTCAAGTAGAAACTTAAAGTAATAATAAATACTACTGGCTGTTGTCGTTACTGCCTGGTGAAAAGAATATGATATACTGTGATTAACTGAAAAACGGGTTACAAATTGCGGCAAAGGCTGCAATTGCGTCGTCTGTGTAAAGAATAAAAAAAACGACCTTAGGGCGCGGGAACGGCATACTTTAAGGCAAATTAGCGCTGAAAACAATTGCTGCTTGATATAAAAATTCGAAGAACTAATCAACTACAACATATAGTTGCCTTACAAAACTGCCAGACTAGCGTCAAAACTTGTTGAGCGCGAGAAACAGAGCACACACCATCCACTGATTTGCAAAGTGTGAAAAAGAACCGGAGTTGCTTATACATAGCAATATAAAGAGAAGCATTAAAGATGAGCAAAACATCAGAAACCAAAGCGAATATAAATGACCGGAAATAAACTGAAGTTTACGCCGAAGACCGACAAAAAACCCACAGTAACACTAAATACATGAACCTACAAGGCAAATGCAGAGAATTTTCTTTCTGGATTGTTTTGTTTTTCTCAGGCTTGATTGATATTGACAAATGGTAGGGTTTTAACGTACTCGAACCTTGTAGGACGTGAGAAAGTTTTTACCCATGTTTGCAAGCAATGTAGAGAATGACGTGCTATGAACAGCGCTAGAGCGTGTTGTACGTGCTCTCCAAACGTTTTACGTGAGCAGCGGAAGCTTTGATGTTCCATACTGGCTGCCCACGAAGCATTCCTGGCTTCCAAGCCACTGCACTCTGATCTTTCTTTTCTCTCTATCTTCTAATTATTTTATCTTTTGCTTCTGCGACAGCAACCGCCAGTAACCTCTTTCGCTCTAGCCGATAAAAGTGCAGCAGTGCGTGTTTATTTTATTTGAGATTCTGTGCCATTTGTTTCAAACAGCTTTCAGAGTAAAATGTCCCTAATTTCCTATAAGCTTGCTTTCAATGTGCTTATTATAAGTGGACTACAATATAAGTTCAAGTTTGAATGAACTATGCCAGCACGTATGAAGTTCTTTATTCGGCACTTGTAATTCGTAGAGGTTCAACGCAAGCTAACAGTCAGAACAGAGCAACTGTTATGAACAGTTGAAGTTGGCATTCAAGAAGGTTCATTTTAATCAGAGTGCTACGCTTAAAGTGAGTGCGCGCGCACAAAGAATAAAATCTGCTTTTTTATACATCTTAGAAGTCACATCATTGACATCGACAGTATACGCATTCCTTTTAGATTTTTTCTGCAGTGAAATGTAGGTACCTGATGCTTTAAAGTGATGCCGAAGGGGGGAAGGGTAGAAAACTCGCGCTCTGTTTACGCGCCAACGACAGTGGCAGCAGAGAAGCAATGGGTGGTGACGGTTTGTTTGAGTTCCGACAGGAGCTGGGAAGCTCAGCTACTTTGGTCATCTGATGAGAAGAGAGGAGTCGCTGGAGAAAGATTTCATGTTGGAAAAGGTTGAGGGTCGTCGCCGGAGAAGGGGTAGGCAGCGAACGCTATGGTTAGATGGCATCCCCGGGGCACTACAGATGAAGTTATGTGATGTTAGGAAGATAGTGAGCGACCGGAAAGCGTGGCGTGACATGGTCCATAGGGTCACGAAGAGTCGAACACGACTGAACGATTGAACTGAACTGAAGGAATTCGCGCTCCCTTGAAGACCGGTCGTGATCAACTAAAACAAAAGTGATGAAGACGAAGCACTAAATTAGACGGCGAAAGAAACAGCACATGAGGAAAGACGCAGTACCCTTCCTATGCAATACATAGTATTGGTCCAATATTAGAGTGCTGGCAAATAGTTTGTGCGACGTAGGATCGGAAACTGCCGGAATACTACAGACATTTGGCTCATATTTCCTGTTGCCTGGAATACATCTGCCGCAGACTCGTCCGTGAGCACACATTTTGCTCATTTTGTATCACTTGCAAAGTGGTGGCTGTCGTTTTGTACTGAGTGCAATTCTTCTGAAGCAGTTAAGGCAGTTTCGTTGACAGATGGGTGCACTTACAACAGCATTGAAGAGGACGTTTCGTGAGCAGTGCAGCAAGAGCTTCACCTGAAAATGGCAGGAAAATCACAATGCTAGTGAGTAGGCTGAGCAGTTTATAGCCCACAATAAACACGGACGCCATATTAAGGCTTTGTAACATCAGTTACAAGGAGAACATAGCAGCACAGGGCCGTTCATGCCCTATAGAAAAAGAAAGCACAAAACATAAGGCGCGTGGGCCAGAAAATAAATAAAAATATAGAGTAAATAAAATTTATGTCTCCTGTAGCTCGAAAAGCGTGTTTCAATAACTTTGTTCGATTGAATTATTTCTCACAAAAATGAAGCACTAGGTTTGCTGTTTCAAACGGAAACATTTCAAAAGTTAGCATGTCACCTCCTGACATTCATCATTCAAGGTACTGGTTCTTATGCGAAAAAGAAATTTCGCGAGAACCAACATCTTTCTCACTATGAACGCTTTAATATTTTTAACTCTCACAAGAAATGGGAGAAACTAAACTCCGCTCCCTCACGCAGAATTAAAAATCAATATCGACTTGTGTAAAAATTATTTCCTCAGGGGTGGTAAAAAAGCCGCGGTATTTGTACTTTGGCAAGGCAGACACCGCCTGCGTTAGCTTCAACAAGTCATGTGGAGTCATGCATAACGAAACGAAAAGTGAAATCTTGTGCTCAAAATGTTCAATGGTCCAAGCCGTGAGGCACATTGATGATCTACAGGCCTTCAGATACAGCTTGAAGATTTCTGTCAGCTACGCGGATCAGCTACTGCGATGCTGGTTGCGGATAAAAAGATAAACATGCATATTTTTGAACTGACGCTTACGGTTGATTCTCTTTCGCAGTTCGAAGGATCTATTGCTGCCTTCAGCGCATCTTCCACGCATGTCTTCAACGGTATCTTGAACCTGCTTTCGGACATCTGTTGATTGAAATTTGCACCACTTCACGGTCAGTCAAGGAGGTGCAACAGCAAGTCAGTGTTTGACCGAATAATTGTGTTTGCCATCATAACCTCAATTCGTTTATCAAAAATAGCTGTCAAACTCCGAACTCAAGTATAAAATAAACTCTAACAGCACTCGCAAGTCAGAAAAAAAAACTAAACAATCTGCCGGGTTCATGCTATCTACTTTCCATAATACATATTGCAGTGTTACTTTCCCCGGCACGACATAAGCAAAGTGGGGTCTATGTGGCTCTAAAAACATGCAATACTAATACGGCAGTCTTTTGCGCTTCGTCGTAGACACCCGAAGCGCCACATCTTCATATGAAGGCATTTTTTACTCACTAGAAACCCCATCGTAAAGCAAAGAGAGTTTTGTTCTAAACTGTCTTTGAGACCCTAATAGTATGCATATCTTGTGGCAATTAGCAGTCGAATATTATGGTGGATGTTGGTCTGGTATGGCCCTGCAAATTGCACCTTTAAAGTCTTTTCTAAAACGTTCGCATCTAATTTGTATGCAAGTCTCGCGACGGGGGTGCAGCTGCTGTCAAAATCATAAGCTCTCTTTACCAGTTTCTTACACAACCTTAACTTATCTTATATTTATTTCATTAGTTAAATGTTTGAGTCAAAATCACATATTTACAGCGGCTACACAGCCACCGTAGTTCTGCATAAATAAAGTAGTAGGATTCCCATAAGGAAAGGTGTTAGGCAAGTAGGCACTATCCCCCCAGTGCTATTCACGGTTTGCTTAGAGAAATTATTGAGAGACTTGGAATGGGAACAGTTAGGGACACGCGATGATACAGAGTGCCTCCGTAGTCTGTGATTAGCTGATGATATTGCTTTACTAAGTAACTCTGGGGATGAATCGCGAATAACGATTGAGGATATAGACCGAGAAAGCGGTACTCTGGAGCTAAAAATTATTATCCAGAAGGCTGAGGAATGTTCAACGCCCTCGAGAAGGAAATGCACTTAGGCAGGAACACCACTTTACAGTGGCTAGCGAGGTAACGAAAGTGCTTAGCGAATGGTCCTGCTTAAGAGAGGTAGTGAGACAAAATCCTGAAGAACAACTGGACATGTACAGGACATGTAGTGCGAACAAAGAATAACCGATGGTTCCTAAGGGCAACAAATTGCCTTCAATGGCAAAGAAAGCGCTGTAGGGGGCTAAAAAAAATCAGGCTGGCGAATAGAATTATGAAGTTCGCAGTGGCGAAGTAGATAAATCTAGTACAGAACCGGGTTAATTAGAGTAATAAGGAAGACGCCTTCACCTTGCATTTGGTATAATCCGACTGATGATGATGATACAATGACGCCACAAGCAAGCCTCCTGAATTTTAACTACCCGTATGATTGTTTGATGCAACAGTCGATTAGGAAACGAAGGTTTGTTTCCTTCCCTGTCGCGTGTCACTACACATATATTTCCCTTATTTTCCTTTTCCTTATTATGGACCAACATATTAATTTTTGCGCATCTTTTTGTTTTGACACAATTATATGTCTTCTACAGTGACTCAAAATCGGCCATTTACACATGAGTAATGACGAGAAATATTTATTATGCCGCAAATGGCCGCAACACGCAAAGAGCGAACCTAGCCTGTTCAGAGGGAAGGGAAGCACCAGGTGCGGTCTTCCTGTGTGGGTATAGGCCTCAACGGGAGACAATCATCTTTCTGCAGCAACCAAAAGTGAATGCTCCCAATTACATTCGCAGCCGGAGCCATCACCATTGCAAATAGTCCAGTGGTATTTTTTTTACCTACTAAATAAAAGCCGACCTCCATGCGGCGTAACTTATCCCGGCATTCGTTCAAAATTACGACAAAAATATTTTTCGTAACGTGTTTTGAGTGCTGTCATGCAATTTTAGTTCGATTGATTGATTGATTGATATAGAACCTATGTCCTAGTCAAGATTATCTCCAGCTAATGGCTACACTTCGAACCAACAAAGTAAGTCGCTCATAATAGTATCCATTCGACCCTACGCTAACGACACACAAACGCACGAGGGCACGTGCAAACACACGAACACCGATTGCTTTACCTGCAGGAGAACCTTTAATATAGAAGGAGAACTTCACCGAGAATATTTCACCTGAACGAATATAATGTTCTAGCCTTCACACACGTTAACAATTCTTAATTTATATGCTGAAATTTTATTTGCTTGCATTCACATTGGTTATAACCGCACTTACCAGAAGGTCAAATATGATCGGAATGATACCATTCTGTGCACTGTAGAAAATTATCGACTTATCGGCCTTCTTTCTTTATGTGGCTGATTAGCGACTTTTAAATTCATTATTCTTTTTGCCAGTACTCACTTGCAGCACACACTTCCATTGTCAAGAGTGCAGGAAAGCACACGACTATCTTTTATATCTGCGCACTTGATACAGGCTCCAGATATTTCCCAAATAACCAAAACAAAACTGATTAGCTTTGTGGACATATATAGTGGTTGAAATGTATATTGTTTTGCTGACGCGTTTTTGATTTCTGAACTTGTAAGAACTGCGCCGATACAAGGTTCAAGCAACGCGTACGCTTCACACACACGCCCGTCCCAATTCCAAAGTCAACGTGGTCTCGTACTTACCGTACGGACCATATACGTCTGCACCTTGTTTCTCCACTGTTTGTTTTCGCCGCACCATTTGAGGACATTCTTCACTGCAGCGCGTAGAAAATAAGACAGTTTATTTTAAAACACAATCTGCATTTTTTGTCATAGGTTGCGTAGAGAACACAGCCACGTCACACCTTTTTTACTCTATTTGTAATACGCGAAGAAGCGGATATCAGTGTTCAACTGGGCTATTCAATAAGGAAGTCAGTTGTAAATTATAGAACAGCCGATTCTGCAAGAGGCTGACTGTCATGCCAGGTATCAGCCCGAAAGATGGTTATTTTCGTGTTGGTTGGAAAGTGGTTGAGAGAAAGAATACGCCTCTTTTCAAGGGCAGCAGAAAGACCTTATGCGAGTCTCGTAGTAAAGTTATGCGCCATCCTATATTGCCGTCATGCTGTATCCCTGTAGCTTTTTGCTGCGAACTCCCTTCGTCCAATCCGACTTTAACGTAGCTCTGTGTTGCCAGCGTAGAGTCTCGATGCTCGCTCGCGTCACCGCGCACATCCACGCACCACCTTGTGTAAGCGTAATAATATGAGTCATTCACGCAACTGATCTCCAGCAGAACGCTGCATGCCGCACTCTAGCAATCCGAGTCAAGCTCTAGCGAACCTGCTGGAAGCTGGGGAGCTCTTCATGGAATTCGGGTGTCTGTCTGCCCTGTATCTCAGGGGGGAAAATAAACAATTCTTTTCTCATTTCCACTATAAAAGCGTTGTTCTCGTGGAATATGCGCTATTATTTCAAACCAGTAAAGGAGCCAAACTCAAAGAATGTGAACAGCGTTTGGAGGACCTTTTAATTACAGAGAAATTAATGAAGCTAGAGAGACCTTTCCTCGTGACGTTGTTTTCTGGCTCTATTCTTTCGAATAAAACAAGCATTTCTTAAGAGGGCAGTGAGGCTAAGTTCGCCTTAAAGCCGACTATTCGCGTGACAAAGAAATGGGGAGCGTACACAAAAAACCGGACAGCCATCCCTAACCAATACAAAACGCTTCTGTAAGTGTGTTCCGAAAAGTTTAAGATCACATATCCAATGCGTTGTCTAAATATCGTGAATGTCACTTTTTTATCACCATTTCACTTTGTATTAACGCTAATAAAGCATTTTGGTAATGTTTTTAGAGAATATTTTTATCTTCCGTTGTCAAGAGGTGCAACGTTGCTCCTTAGTTCTCATCACGAGTTCGGCAAACAGCAAAATACTTATGGGTTTGTTCACCGCAGCAGTGGTGCAGTTGTTAGGGCACTCTACTTCTCCGCTTTAGAATACGGAATGGAATCATAGCCGCAGCGGACGCATATCGGTGGCGGCGAAAAGCAGGGCGCCCATGTGCTGTGTGATGTCCGTGCACGTTAAACAACCCTGCCGACATTTTCATATTCCTCCACTACTGTGTCTCTCATAGCCTGTGACACTTTGGGACGTTAAAGCTCTATAAACAAAAGCACTTAATACCTTCTATTTGATCTGCAAATGAGAAGCAAAAACATCGAAACCGTTTAGGCCTGCTTTAAAAGTAAAACGCGACAATGTATTTTCCTTCCCTTCTTCCCTTCACAATTATTCTATTTATCTGCAGAACTTATACACATGCTAGGAAATCCCACATACCACCACATATTCACTACGAATCTTTTCTAACAATTTTACCAAAGTGTGCCTTTGAGGCCTATATGTAGCGCGCTCAAACGGAGGCAAGAGGGCCGGCTTCGGATACCAAACACAGAAAATCGCCCCACTTTAATCTACTAAATTGTTTGTTTTGAAAATGCACGCTTTACAGGAAACACTTTTTTAAGATTGAATTCATTTTGATCATTCCCTGATTTGTCGATTTGATTTCGAGTATTTCGAATCATCGTTTCGGTGGACACCAGACAACGCCAAATTTTCTGCGGAGCGATCTCCATAACGCCATCTTCTTTGAAGAAAATTTTCAATTGAACCGATTAGAATCCACCAATTCCTTTTTAGAGTACACAAAAATGTAAACAGCATATATATGTTTCCGGTGTAAAATTAAGCTATCAATCAATCTAATGAATAGAGAGATGAAAAGGAAGAAAGGCATCAAAGTTATATGGCATATATGTCCGTGTTGTGTACCCTGTACTGGTGAAAAGGAATGATAAAAATAAAAAAAAAGAAGAGAGGAATACAGTCATAATTTGTCTGTCAGCCTGGGTGATATCTGGTAACAAAAACATCCGAGACCACTGTGGAATCTACACTGCAGAAATGCGAAACACTAAGCGGTGCTGGTGCACGGGGCGCATCTCGTTTGCTCTCATTATCATTTTAAGCTAAATCCCCTACTGTAAGGATCCAGAGGAAGAAGTTTCGATTGCCGGTGAAGACAAGATTTATTTATATGTAACTAGACAAGGGGAATTATTATGTGCTTTTCAGTTGAGGACGTCAATTGATTCAGAAATATTGTGAGACAGGACGCCGTGAGCATGTGCAATGAAAGGCTTTCGCCTAGATTGTTTTGTAAGAATTGGGGACAGTCGATCGCTGTGGCAATGGTCCCGGGACGTTATCCTTTCATAAAAGGACAAGGATCGTGCAGTGGACAGTTACAATTCATACTTTCGGTTCGCGTAATGCGTTGTGGTGCAGAAAGAATAAAAGAAAGAACTCTAAGGGCGAACAAGACACGCAAAATTCTCAGCAGGAAGGATACGCTCTACCTCACAATAAGTTATGGGCAAAGATTCGTCCTAGGGCTTCCGCTCGAATTGTAATTCTCAATCTTTTACGCGAAGTGCGTGCAACTCGTTCAAATAAAAAGGCCTCGCCCTCACAATTTTCATCACCATTGTCGTAACTGAAATTCTGAAAAAAGGTAACAGGAAAATTGCTAACGCGGGTTTGGTATCACATTTTTTACGTAATCATGTTTTATTTAGCTTCCCATTAGCGTCGGTATTATAGCCAAGTAGGAGATTTTTTTTTTTGCGAGAAGATTTCGAACCGGTCACATGTGCAGCTCTTAGAAGTGCACTTGACTATTGTGAAGTCAAATAATGGCCTTCAGTACCTCAAAAAACAACTTAAACAAAAAATGTAAAATTTAAATGCGCAATTTATAGGCGTGTGTTAAAGGCGCTGTGATCCTTCTTTTTTTCAAACTGATCCTAAACATAAAATATCAGCGACATGGTGGCGATGCTTCAGTGTCTCCCTAAAAGGGATTGGCATATTACATCCTTATTAATCGGCAACAGCATATTACATGTGCTTGTGATACTTTATAAACTAGCCAGAGGACATAGAGGGCTACACATAAAATGGTTGATTCTATGGACCCCTGTGATGAATCAACGTAATCGAATGAATTTGCTCCAACTCCGAAGAGGCTTAGCTAAAACTTGCGAAAAGCGAAATTATGTTCCTTTGGCGCTTTCGCGTTTAAAGCTACTCGTAAACACCTACACCGAAAGATCAATACTCAATCGTTCGTGCGCCACCTTGACGGTGCCGCGGCTAAAGCACTCGACAACTGTACCCAGGGTGCGTGATAGAATCCCGCTCCTGGCGCCGTTTTTCTATGGAGGCGAAAAGCAAGGCACCCGCTTGCTGTACAATGTTCCAGTCGATGGCTGTCTTACAGCCATCGACTGGAACAATCTTCCCGCTGACATCGTAGCTCACTCTAACCCAAGCCATATCAGAACAGCAATTGAATTTTTTTTTGTTCGTCTCGACAATACTGTCAAGCCTACCCCTCATGTAAACCCCCGTACTCTTGAGGTCTTTGAGGTATTGGAAATAAAAAATAAGGGAATCCCAGGCGATCGAAATTTCGGAAGTCCTCCACTACGGTACGTGTCTCACATCCTGAGTTGGTTTGGGACTGATATATCTCATAAACCGAACCAAACCAAACCAAGCCATCCGGTTAAGTCTTCAGTACGTGACTAAACATGCTAACAGGCTTTATACAATGCTTAGTCGTCAGGTCCCGCTAATTAACCTTTGTGAAGAAAGTTACTGGTGCGAACTCATAATATAAGCAGTGCTTGTAACGTATCCCATCATCTTTCCTTTGTGGGCTTGAATATCAAACAGGCTTTTGTACCTCAGCGGGTGTCGATATGAAGTGTGGGAGGAGTCGTAGTTGTAGTGCTTACCAATGCATTTTGTTAAGAACGGGACGAGAACTTTTAAATAAAATGGCACTTACTTTATTTTGATTTTATTGGTAAATGTCTTACGTTTGCGTCATGAATCTCAAAGCGACTCATGCTTTAAGGGACGCTGTGTAGTGAACGTCTCCTGGTAAGTTTGACCTTCTGGGTTACTTAACGCACTCAAACGAGAGATTACATGGACACCTGGAGGTACGCCTCCGTCGAAAAACACTACGATGGGCAGGATCACACCCAGGTAACTCTGTTTAATGACCAAGCGGCCTAACTACCGCGTCGCGCGGGCGGAGTAGTGCGTCACCTCTGTCGGCTTTGCCATTCAGATATGCTGCTTGGTGTTTGCAGTTGTGTTAATTGGCCAGCCGATCGCTGATCATAAAGTAGTTTCTTGACCGAAGAAGTAAGCAGACCTACAGCGCCCGGTTGCACTTAGTCCATAGGCGAACCCAAAAAAGGTTGGCGTTAGTGATTTTAAGGCGAGAGCTTTACTAGGTTTATTAGGGAAGAACCTCCTGTGGCCGTCGTTGTCAACGCTCGATGGTGCTCATAAAAGATGGTGTCGAACCAGCCGTTCTTTAGCCATTGAAACAGTGGGTGGGACGACGGCGTGGACAATAGATATCCTTGTGGTAAGGAAATACAAAACTGCGCAAAAAAGACGGGACAAGAAGAACAGAGAGGCACACACGAACCGTCTTTTTTGCGCAGTTTTGTATTGCCTTACGACATGAACCGACTAGCCCAACATCACATTTTACTTCAATACCCTTGTGAGCGGCCTTCTTTTATGGCATGCCATTTCGAAATTTAAATGTACTGCATCCATAGCTGACCAGCATGCGGAGCCAGAATTTCCCACTTTTGTTTCAACCTTGTGACCATACCGTGTTTCGTGCAGCTTCATATGCCGACATAACATTTCGCTTCCCAATATGACGTGTATCTTTTAGGCTAATATTTAATGAAAATTTGAGCCTACGAAAATGTGCCTGCAATTGTATGCCCTAATAACCTCAACATACCACCTGAAAAGGAGAAGCGGGCGTTTTCAGAGGAGCCGAGAGGGCGCCTCAGAGAAGCAGGAAGAATAATGAATCGCAAGGCCGGTCACGTGGTGGCGCGTCAAAGACTGATACGTGGGAATTGGGTTTAGCGGCAGCAATCCCGCACGCGAGTTTCCGTATTCATTTTTGTATAACGTTCGAGGTGTGTCTCCTTGCTGAACTTTCTGTTTTGCGTCTGAATTCATGAAGAATTTCTCATGAGACATATCCCGGTATATATCCAGTGGTGTGCACCTTTGCCGTCATGTGATTTACAAACGTTGCATAACGATTTAGAAGCACGGTTAATAATTATGAACTGTATAAAAGAAAGAATGCATTCTGGTGTTTCCTTTATAACTGTTATGAAGTATTAAGACCTTTCAAATGTTTGTTTTAGTAGTTTAGCACGTATGAGTAATCCTATTTTGAGAAAGGATTAAACTATACTCGACTGTGTACCCCTTCGGATGCATTTTCGTGTTCTGTATAGCAGCAACTGCAGTTGGAGCACAGTCAAACACTTAAGTTACGTTGAGTGGATTTCCACAGACATTTTTTCTGATAAAATTAAATAGAGCTCTTAGAGGAGAGCCACCGTTTCTAGAATAGAAAAGGCATCATTATTGCATAATAATTCAAAGTGAAGCATGATATATTTTTTCCTTGCCTCTCTGCATGAGACAACCGATACTGTGAGGGCATCGAACACTGTGTGGTTGGAGAGTTGATATTAAGCACCGCATAAAGAATCGCACAGTCAAGCAGCAGCGTTCTGCGTGTAAAATCTTCTAACGCCAACCGAACGGTGTGTAAAAGCATTAGGTGCGCTCCAAATATCTCCTAATGTTTTCTTTTCTCTTTCATCTCAAAGGAGCTCCGCTTTTAGTAGAAATAACCTCTTTTACTCTGCACCTCAATATACAACTCATAAGAAAGAATTGCACTCTATTCATATATAGTGTAGAGACCACAGGCAAATCTCCTTTAATGCTGAACAGGTGAGCGTGGTGCACATGCAACGCAGCAAGACTGAAAAAGCAATTAGGTGCGGAAAATATTTGGTACCTGGTACGCTACCAAGACATCAACTGCTATTTTAGAATTGCGCTCAACTTCTATCGTGTCAAAGAACCTTACGGATGACCAATTCATCTCTCGGTTACTCACACTTGCTACATTCATTCTTTGATCCACCCACAATGTGGTGTGAGTGCGACACCCCGGAGCAGACGGGGAAGATCACGATGTGGAGGAACAGGCTCGCCCACCCGAGACTGGCCATGGCGGGCTCTCTGCGAGGGGCGACCATGCAAAAAAAAAAAAAAACTTCTGTACTGCCAAAGCAATATCAGCTTGATCCCTATGTGAGCCGGATCAGTTACTTTCAGAAAAAGAAATCCCATCCTACGACCTATCTTTTCCCTTTCATTATCGGTCAAACAAAACGGAAGTCACATGTCGGAAACATGTGTGTTCACTCCGGCGAACCCATGAAAGGAACTCGTTTACCTATTTTGCCCCGCCAGACTAACGATCACCGCATACGCCAAACCTAGAAGATCTGAACAGGGTGAAGCAAGAGGCGTGCAGCAGTGGCACGCAGTATCAGCCAATGCAAGCGCTATGGGCTCTATCGTCATGATGAAGTAAAAGTGCTATTCTAACCCAGACTAGCCTGGATGCCTGCCACTGGCATAAAACCAATACTAACAATAATACGTTAGTATGACTTCCGCAGAAAGAAAATATAATAGCGTTTATTAATAATCTTTACTTTATCAAAAGCGATGAGACAGCTATAGGCTATGGATAATTAGTAAAGAGTAGGCTGCAATAATTAATTGCATTAAGTAAATACTAAGCCCTTGGTTAGAGAGATGTAAACAGCGAATAATTTTCGTAGGATATTTGGCCAGTACGGAGCTATCAAGTTTAAATTTTTAGTGCACACAAGAAAAAGCATGGCGCTTCATGCCATATGTTGTTCAGCAATGCTCCCCTCTCGTCTGCCAGCTCTGCGGCTGAGAGGTTTGTATTTATCGAGCATATCTGAATTTAATTATTGATGTTCTATTGTTGCAAAGAGAGTAGTATCTTTAATACAATGCTGGCTCGAATTCACCGTCGAGTGCGGTTTCGATGTTAAACATGTGAGTCTTACAGCAAGTAAATGCAGGGAAGAGTGTAGTCCATCTCACGTCATGCGCGCGTAGCGGTCGTTGAAGAATTCTCAGCATTTGCGTCGGAGTTTAGCTGATGTAGAATTTGTGGCAGATTTTCTGGTAGCAGGATCCTTCTGCATCTTATTTGTTGAAATTTACTTGTGTAAGCCTCAAGCAGACACTGCTGAGCGGACTAGTCTGACCTTGAATAGAAACAGGATTCCGCGTTCTCCGCTGCGTGTAATAGCTTTCCTAGCTGCGGCTCAATTACTTGTGGCATATAGCTTCGAACCTATGCTTAGCATCCTCTAGTTACTGGATTAGAACCAGATCACCGAGCCATGAGCTGGTTATCCTGCCCCCGGCTTAGCTGCTCGCCGATAAATGCAATCATTGACATTTCCTATTTGCTTACAAACAGCCGAAATCAAATAAGGATAGAGGCGTGCCGGGAAACTTGCTCTACTGTGATTGGGTTTAGCATGTTTATTAGATTCCTAATTGTTTCATCGGCAACAGCGCTGATCAGAACAAGTATGTTGCCTACAATTTTTTTAACGTTGTGTAGATGGTACTTCAAGGATTTGTTGTATGCGCCTTTCACTCCACCTGGTACTACGCCTTTAAGACTGCAAATCAAACACTATCTGTAGCCGTGGTAAATAGATTTGAAGAAAAATAATTAGTTTCCTTGAGGCTTTTAGCTATGTCTGATGTAGGAAATTTGAAACATAAGAAAGCATCCTCCTTTTACTATAAAAATGGCTATAGCATACCAGAACTGGCGAAAATGATACCCAGCTTCAGATTTAAACAAAAGCACGTCTTTTTTATGCACTCTTCTTGGTACAGAGGGGTTGTAGCCGAAGTGGCATTTGATTTCCGTCTTAAACCAACTTACTAATTATAACGCAAGACCAGGATAATTCACATTGATGCAGCGGCTCCATTAGTTGCAGGTTAAACTTCCATCAGAGATTAAATACTCATTGCCATCTTTCAGTTTGGAGCCTCTCTCTTCCCTAAAGGCTCATTCAGGCTGTGTTAAAAAAAAAACCACCCATGTTGGAGCATCAAGCCTACAACATACAATACGATTATTTGCCCCAAAAGCATAGAAATCAACAATCTAGGTGTTTTGAGAACTTTACGCTCACACACGTGCCAAAACATCTATGTTAGCGATAACTAGAATGCAACTTGTGGAAACAAATCACCAATGTTTTTGTCTAAGAAGGTAATTACTTAAGGAATTATGCAAAACTGGAAGCGAAATCCCAATTTTAGCGAATCCTTTAAAGGTCTTTGAGAGTTCCTGTCCTGTGTACGTTATACCGCAGAACGGCACCCAAAGCAATTTTTCAGTATGCTCACCTCAATAAGCAACAACACGGCTCGAACAATAACATAGAAAATTCACCTATAATGCAGAAATTGAACGTCTGTGACGCAATATACTCATTGGTTTCCTTGAGCCAACTGGAATGCCTCGACTAATGTGCCGAAAGGACCGTCCAGTGCATCTGGCACATCAGACAGCTCGTTAGAGTTTCTTTGTTGTTCACTGGGTACGTAGCAGCTGTCTTTTAAGGTCTCTGGGTATCATTCATGCCATGCCTATTCAGTCCTAGAATAATCAAGCTGGCTCACAAAGCGCAATAAAATTTATAAAGGAGAACAGTTTGGCGCCAGCATGCTTAGGACTCCTCCATAATATTTTAATTATCCATCTCTAATGTACAAGTGTGGAGCCTTCCCGATCGGCTTCTTCCCCAGTCTCGACGAGTGAAATTTTACGAGATACCAATCATTTGTGGGTGTTGTGTGGAATGTGTGCTTGCCTGAAGCATTAGATTTGCTTTGAGGAGTGCACTGAATTGAACCCAAACACATAAATAAAATGCATTGCGTTGGCTCACGGTGAAGGCAGAGTGATCTACTGAAAGTATATAACCATATTGCCAACAATTTTTCTTAAATCTAGATTTTTCTCGTAAGCGAGTTTTATCATGGATGAAAGGTTTAATCCGCCTGCCGCCAATGACTTTAGAAAAGAAGATTCTGGAATGTTCTGCTAGCCGCCTCACCTATGCTCCAATCACTCCGCTTGCTTGCGGTCCTCCTCTCTCTTCGCGACCATCAGGAGGCAGCGTGCAAGTGCTGCGATCTCCAAAAAATTTGACAAGACCAAGGGAGAGGAGTGTAAACTCGCGGGAACGTCGGAAGCAGAAAACTGCGCGGCGCCCCACTAAATTCTATAAAATAAGCGTGGACCTCTACAAGCATGATGAGTTGAAAATAGCGGTCCTTTTGTAGCATCCTCTGAGTATGTAGACAGGCTCAGGCTTTCAGAACCTCTCAGAGGAAGATGTAGGCTCGAGCGACATGCAGGCTGAGATACAAGCGTAATTCTTTTTCCGTTTTGATGAGGATGAATTGAACAGAGAATTAAAAAAAAACAGGAAAGAGCGAATCTTAATGAAAACACGGCATATTGTTCATCCGTCTGTTACATGAAGGACAAAAGCCAACAGTCGGCGAGGCCAAGGATAGCATTGGGGATTCTACTTTGTCTTTTTGTTTGTTAATTTTTACTTCGATAATCACATAAATGAGTAATGTAATCTGTTTCGGCAAAAGATAATTATACAGATTACATCATTCATTTATGTGATTACCGAAGTAAAAATTAAAACAAAAAGACATAAACACAATCCCCAATGCTTTCTTTGGCCTCACCGACTGCTGGCTTTTGTCCTTCAGGTATTATACCGAGCACCCTCATTTCCCCTTCATTTATCTGCTTGTTCCTACTGTTATGCTACTCACCATATTTCTACACTCCGCTCAATTATTTACCTAAGCAGATATCTTCAAGACGTTTAATATTCAGTTTGGGGCCAAGCGGGTTTCATCAAGTTGTGGAGGGAAGATGGAATCAAACTACCCTGTTTTTTCTACTAGCATATCTACGACGTAACCATTTTTCTTGCATTTGAAGAAACCACACAAAATATTAAAAAACGCGGCGCTAATGCGTCATAGTCTTGCGTTGCTACCAAGAACATTTGGACGAATAAAACGATCTTCGTAACAATGCCCAAGGGAGCGGCCGCCGCTCATTTGGACGTGCTGCACCGTGACACAAAAAAAAGGTTAAGCCTTTCTTGAAGTAGGCGCTTTGAGTGCTGATAAGAGCGTCTGTCGGTGGCTCCAAATTTAGGAAGGCGGATGTATCCCGCGTCTATCAAGGCTTGAGTACGAAACAGTGTTCCTCATATTGGCTTTCGACCCCAGCAACACAAGATGCCGCCCAACCTAAAGTTCATCCTATGTGATGTGGTGCCAGGTAAACTGACGCGCATGGTACGTCCAGTATAAGTCCCGCTGTGCCACCCAAGATGGCAGCTACCCTATGACCCTCCTGCCTTATGTGGTGACATACAAGTTATCGCCTTAAGGTTCACCCTGTCTCACGTCGTGGCAGCCTAGATGGCAACCACCCTGGTCACGTGGCGCCACCCAATGTGGCGGCAACCATATATCACGTGGTTCCACCAATGACGGCTGCCACCACATAGATCACGCAGTGTCACACAAGATGACATCATAGTTTAGTAATCATGTGACGTTGGCGTCATTCTGTAAAATGGCGGCCATCATAACGACCTCGTGAGGTATATGTCATAGTCAAACTTGGCAGCATAGCTTAGTATTCACAATTTAAGATGGCCACATTGTTAGCAACTACGTGATGCTTACACCATAAATCCAGATGGCGGCCATCAATACAATACACATGATGTCTACGTCACAAAATAAAAAATGGCGGCCATTAACAGATACCAAATGATGTATACTTCATATTCCATGATGACGGCCTGGTTGGGACAGCATGACATATATGTCGTATTCCAAGATGGCCGCCTACTTCTGGAACCACATTCAAACACGTGACCGCGATCACCATCTGGAGGCCTGCACGGCACCGATTACTGCTGTGCAATCGCTCCACATATTTACTCACTGAGTATCGGTGTAGGACCATGCTGCGACCATTCGTTCCAAATTGTTGTCTAGTCGCTGTTAAAACAAGGATCCGACTGGTGTTATATTGTTGGGTTAATGCACAACAATCTCTAGTCGTTAAAGCCATAATGGGGTAACTACCGGGGACGGTGGCGATAAATGTGTTTAGATGAAAGGAAAGGCGCAAGTCGCGTTTCTCGGCAGACACCTGAACAGCGCAGGTGCGAGGTGCGAGGTGAACACCCGGGGGAAGGGTGCAAGGTTGTAGTCAAAGTAAAAACAGATGCTGCTGTGAAGACTCCGGAATTATTATGACCACCTTAGTAGTAGTAGTAGAACACTTATTGAAACCGAAGAGTTCGGTGCCCTCAGGATCCTGGACGTTTATTACCAAACCATATCCTGTAGGAGTACTCGATCGGACGATGCTCTGGCGCGTGGATGGAATGGATGGAATATAGGAGCGTCCCCTTTGAAACAGTATGGTAGCAGTAGCTATCATGCTCATTTTCTACCCATATCTTAATTATTGATTCAGATTGGTTAACTAAACCATCATTCTATATATTTACTTTTTGTTTCTACATTACTAACATTATGTCACTTCTCTACTTTTAAGCCACCAATCTTCCAGTCGTTTTTTGCTAGTTTCCACCGCCTGTTTATTCACCCGTCCACTGGAATCTCTTAAACCCCAAAGCTCCAGGAACAGTGACTGCGCCTGCATCAACTTCCGGATGGATACCATTACATTCGAGTATAATATGGTCAATTGTTCCACTGGAATTTCCACTTGCAGCACATGCGTCATCTCCATTGTTAAATTTCTTTTTGTAGCTGCGTGTTTTAAGGCACCCTGATCTAGCTTCAAAACGTAAGGCACTGCCTTTTGAGTTACCAAAGAAATCTTTCTTCCTGATCTGCATTCCCCACTTTCGGTATAATTCCACACTCTGCTTTTTTTCCATCGAATTTATCCAATTTTTACCTTCTGTGTTTTACACCTGTTACTAATGCTCTTTATTTCTCCGTCCTTGTGACTAGCATACTTACTAGTTAGTTTCCAAGTTCTTGTCCTCCATTGTGAGTCAACGCTTTTTAAGTATAGGTATTTAAATACTTTAGCTGCCCATCTGTTACTGTCCAGTTTCCTCAGGCGTTGCTCATATAATATTTTACTCTGAAATTCTCGTACTTCGAAACATGAAGTGACTCCTCTGAGTAACGCCACCTGGCGACAAATTGGGGGTATATTATCTAAACGAATAATAACGCTCTTAAAGGCCACTGTTCCCGTCGGTTTTGTGGCGCAATAGATTAACACCACCCACCTCTACACTGATGGCAATGAAAGATCTGTTCGACTCCACTGTTCTAATTTCTTTCTTGCCGTCAGTGAGTGTATGTTACCTTTAGGTTGCGTTCACTGACACATTTCATTTGCTCCGCTGGGGAGGAGCAGTTGTAAGACGCCCGACTACTGTGCCGGAGTACCCGGGTTCAAACCCGACCTCGGCGGCTGCGTTTCGATGGAGGCGAAATGAAGAGGTGTCCGTGTGCTGTGTTATGTCAGCGCACGTTAAAAATCCCCAGATGGTCAAAATTACTCCGTAGCCCTCCACTACGGCCCCCTCTTTCTCTCTTTCCACTTTCACTCCCACCTTCCTCATTTCCCTTACGGCGCGGTTCATGTGTCCACAGAGGAAGTGTGACAGATACTGCGTCTTTCCCTTCCTGTGAACCAATTAATATTATTATCACTTCCATAGACCGCCACACACAAAGCAACTCCAATATTTCACATTGTAGACAGCTTAGGTATGCGAGTGTTTTGAATACCTAACCTTCCTTGCTGCATGCTTTATTTTTTGGCATTGCTATTCTTTTTACTCTTCACTGTTGCTTTCGCAGTAGCTGAAGACTTCATTCCCTTCATGTCCTTCGAGAGTTGCAGACTTTCTTAATGGGAGGGACGAAGTGAGAACTGTGATTTATTTCGCCCTTCCTGCTCCACTGCTGAGTAGCATGGTATACGCTTAGGCGCAGTAGACTAATCTTGAAACTCCAATTTTACCTCAGAGGCCTTCCTATCACTGGTAGAGTGGAAAAAAGTGTCGCCTATAGAAAGATGCTCACTTTATCTCGCTTGTTGATCTTAGACATTAGTTGCTGCCTCTGTACCGTCAGATTCTGATATCGTCAGCTATCCCGCGGCCGAGCGGCAAGATGCCGCATTTCGGGAGTCCGGTAGTGGTGGTCACAGTTCGTGCCGCTCTTTCGAAAGCTTTGTTTACCAACTATCCGATGTTTTCTATTGTAATCTGCACTACTGGGTGAAAAATCATCCACTCGCGGCAAGCGTTGTTGTATGTGGCTGAACGGACAGAAAAAAACACATTGAAAGACTGCAGCTTGTGGGTTGTGTGAAAGGAGGAGTGACAGTATGATTATTCCATTGTTTCTCGCGTAATCAATTGCATCCAAGTTTTGTGTAGCTGCAATGACCATGCAAAACTACATGACCTTGTATTCACGGCACCAGCGGACGTGCTCCACAAAATGCTGTAAAACCGGACGAAAATATTTTCGTTAATCCAACCGTTGTCAGACACCCACTGCAATGTCTTAGGAGGAGCTTGCCCGGTCAGAGAGGGCAGAACGTGCTTCCATGAAAACACCATCACAGTTGAAAGAACAAACCCGGTTGCATTTGCGCAACACAGTGCAGTCACCGTTCTTCCGCGTTCACCACTTGTTACTGCCAGAAACAGACCTTTTTCGGTGAATTCAGAAGGCTTGTGGACAGTCTGCACGCCCGTCTCGCCCATTTTGAAGATGCTGGAAAGCGTGAGATACTCACGACAAATTATTTCTTGAAGATGATCGAAGTATCGGTTAACCTAATCCTTCGAAAGCGACTTGCTCTGAATAAAGAATGTGCCTCTGGCTTCCTGAGCGAAATTATCTTTTTGTTCCTCTTCATGAACGCACTAACCCTGTTTAACGGATGGGAAATGTCATTGGACTGGCAGTAGCTTTGAACGAGCTTCTGGACGTCATTGTAAGTCAAACCGAAAAGTGCTTCCTCCATGTATGGACTATGCAGCACAAGCAGCTGTTCTCGCGCAACAGAAAGAGTGCGCCGCTTAGACACAAGAACACGATTCTCAAGCTGTTCGCCTTTGCATTTCTTCAGTTTTGTTACTCTTCTGTTGAGTCCATCTTTCGGAACAGCAAAGTGGTTTGTAGCCCCGCGGATGGAATGTATGCTCTTCCTGACGCTCTCCAGCGCTTTTTGTCATATTTTCTTTGCACCAACTACAGATTTTGTTTGTCTCACTGCAGAAGGCCTGCGATCTGACCCACAACGCATACAAGATATTTTGAAAATGCCAGCACTTAATAGAAAGGAACTAGAAGTTTTTCTGTGACCGATAAACTTTGTGCAAAGTTTCATTCCTAACATGTCTGTGTTGACGGCCCCTCTTCGATCTTTGCTACGCAAAGAAATCGCATGGGTATGAACAGAAAAGGAGCAAGAGAGCTTCGAAAAGTTGCGCGAGGCTCTGATAACAGCCCCGATTCTCTGTTATTTTGGAGTTACCTTATGAGTTGACGCAAGTCAGTTCGGGGTAGGCGCCATTCTGATGCAAGATGCGCACGCCGTTGCGTTTTCACCGCGGTCACTCACAGATGAGCAGTAAATATATGCTTAGATCGAAAAGGAGACCCTCGCGATAGTGCACTGCTGCTCCGAATTTCATGACTATATATTTGCACAGCATGCAGTAACAGTGGAGTCAGATCATCGTCCATTGAAGGCCATTTTCAATAAACCACTGCATCAGTGCCCGCTACGCTTGCAACGCATGCGGCTAGCGTTGCAACGTTACCCCACCGCTTCCACCATGTGCACGGCCCCGCGTCGGGTGACGAACAACTTTTATTCTCGGTAAGAAGGTGCATATATACAGTGTGCTGACGTATTCGGTCATGCACAGATTAGGCTAGAACGAGTGAGGGCAGCCTCACTCAGATCTGCGGCAGGTTATATCTCGCATTTGTGTCAAATAAGATAGGAGTTGGATCATTTAATAGTCCACCTGAACGTGCACATGTGCAGCTTTTTGTACGCTATTAGCGGCGACCGGATCATGATGAACGTTCATGACGAAGCGATGACGAAGCGGGCAGTGGCGCGTGGCGGGGCGCTCGCCCCAGGCCCACTGGCTAACAAAGCATATTTCATCGTCATGTCATCACGTCGTTTTGTTTCTGTTGTGTCGCCGTGTTCCATCGCTTGTCATGCCACCACGTAACATTTCGTTGGAGGTGCGGTTCATCCCCATCCTCGCCTTGCACCGTCGAAGCCAACCGTACGCCGGGTCCATCTGCCGAAAGCCCGTGGAGATCGCCGCCCAGCTCTGCCCCAGCCCATTTTGCTCAGACCCGACCAGCCACTGTTCCCAGCCTCATCCCCAGCCCTGACCACAACACACGACGACCAGGAAGAGCCCGAAGCCAGCCCTTTCGACCCTACCGACGCCACAATGAAGCGACCTCACGACCACTCGAGCGAAGACAGCACCCCCGCCCAGGCCGTTCGGCATGTCCATGAGCATTGACCTTCGGCAAACGATGAAGATTGGACTTGATGCTCCGGTGCAAGCATTCTTCCCATCTTCGTATTCATTGTGGTGTACAATGTTTCATGTCCCCCTCCTGTGTCTGTGTTCATTGTCACGTCATGCATTGAATTTCTAGCAATTGATCGGGACAATCGCTCAGTGGCTCCGGGTAATGCTACGAAGATGACGAAGCGTGCAGTGGCGCGGAGCGAGGCGCTCGCGCCAGGCCTGCTGGCCATTAAAGCATATTTCATCGTCATGTCATCACGGCGTTCTGTTTCTGTTGTGTCGCCGCGTTCCATAGCTTTTCATGCCACCACGTAACAAAATATATTTTTACGAAGCGGCAAGCCGATGAAGACAGGAGACAGAACATGACCGATGACGATGGTAGATGACGTTTAATGAATGTTCGCGGGC